>JZKD02S2230167.1:0-15000 GCA_000966675.3 Picea glauca
GCAAGAAAGTAAATCCTTGTTACATATTGTGTGATTGTTTCATCCACTATCCAGTAACTAGAGGTCCTTTTGTTGTTCTTCAGTTTTGTGAGATGAGAGAAACATCCCATCTGAGGTGTCTCCTTCATGATTTGAGAAATGGGCTTTTCCCGAGTGTTGATTTTCTTTCTTCTTCCTGCATTCAGATTCATAATGCCCATACCTTTTGTAGTAATAGCATTGTATGCTTTCTTTGTCATTGAATCTCTTCCCTCTGCCTCTTTGAGGCTGGAAATTTTGATTCTCATTTTTATGTGTGTGACCTTCACCTTAGTGATGGTTTCTTGGATATCTCTGTCTTCCTCTCTGACCTCTACCTCTTACTCTGTCTCTCCCTCTGTTGAAGGAGAATTGAGTCTTGAAGGCATTGTATATTTACTCATTTCTGAGATGTAGTATGGTCTCATGTGACAACAAAGAACCCATGAGTTCATCTCTTGAAAAATTTGACATATCCTTCGATTCAAGGATGGCTCTAACAACCATCTTAAATTTATTTGGAAGACTTCTGAGGAATTTCTCAACAATCCTTTGATCAAGGATGGCTTCACTAGTCAACCTGATCTAGTTTACAATTACCATGACTCTGGTCAAAAATTGATCAACATTTTTAGACTCTTTCATTTTTAAGGTTTCAAAATGTGTCTTCAAGGTTTGCAACTTGACTATTTTGACCTTTTCATTTTCCTTGTAGGTTGTACTTAGGATGTCCTGGGCATGTTTTGAGGTAACAAAACCTATGATTCTTGAGAAAATTAAGTCATCCACTGATTTCTAAATCCAAAACTTGGCCTTATTCTCTCCTTTCCTCTGTTGTTCCACATTGCCACGATCCATTGGATCCCAACACTCTTATGCTTGTAAGAAGGATATCATTCTGAGAAACCAAATTTCATATTTATTCCCAAGAATAATTGGCCCTGGTGTTGGCCGTAAAGTGTTAGAGGTGGCCATTTTTGTAAAAAAAAAATTGTTAGTAATTTTTGTGCTCTTCCTCAGGGATAAAAAAATTACCACTGATACTGCTTGATGCAAACAAACGGGTCCTCTTCATGTTTCCCGCATGTAAAACTAGGTCTGCGAAGTCCTCTATGTAACTTTAGGCTCTAACTATCCGATCTTGTTGGATATGAATATCTGAGCACAAGATCTTATAGAGTCACAAATTTGATCAGAACTCCGAGCTAGGTTCTTTATCGACTGTAACCCTTTAATTAAAAAAATGAGTCATTTGAGTTTACTCGAGAGCCAATGCTTATTTCTTTTTAACGAAAATAAATTTTAATGTTAAGTCCTCATATGACCAAGGGATGAAAACCAGGAGCTCTGGGGCTTTGGGTTCTGTGAGTTTCAAGATGTCAAAACCTCAATTCCTTCGAACTCCCGAACTGGCGAAGTGTCGAACAAAAGTAAATATCAACGGTCCTCATTAATTTGAGATCAATGACTCACAATTTCTACGGGACTCCAGGCTTCAAAGCCTTCCACTGTTCTAATTCACAATACACGCGAAGTGTCGAAGTGGTGAACCATTCAGAGAGGTACCGATCCAACGACCCTCAAACCTCGACAAACCAACGACCAAGATCCTTTCTAGAACTCTGGCCTTCGGGAGTTCCCGTCTGGTAACATGCGCAAACCTCCGAAGTGTCGAATCTTCGTAGTGACGAAATATCTGGAGTACTATACCTCTGGATCATATATCTAACCATAGAAGTGGTCGTAGAGGGTGATCACGAAGTGGAGAAGTTATGGGTTGCAAAAAATTGAATTACTTGGGTGAGTTACGGGTTGCAAAAATTTGAATTACTTGGGTGAGTTACGGGTTGCAAAAATTTGCAATAATGTACTTCAATGTTTGTAGCATCACAACCATATGTCTATTCTTTATTTTAACCTTTTTGCATTCTAGACACTTGGCTATGTAATTAGCCACTTCTTTCTTCATCTCTGGAGAAAAATATTCCCTTCTTACAATTTCAATTATCTTATGATATCCTAGGTTCCCATCATATGACACATTGTTCATTTCCCTCAACACTGCATGTTGGGCGTTGTGTCGTTATTTTAAGTCCACACTTGTTCATGTGTGACCTTATTAACATTGAGGATGTTTATACGCATGGTTCATCTAGAGTGTGTCCAAAAAAAACCACTAACCACCGGCATATCAATCCTCAACCAAGGCTGGGGAAGGTCTCACCCAAGATCTGGAGATGAAAACAAATACCATAAGGTATTTTTTTGGGGATGAAGGATTAAACATATGAAACACTACTGTTATTTTCATCCATGTAACTAAGGTATGATAATCTATTCAAGGCTAAGAATTTAAACAATGCACACACATGTTCAACTCATTTATAACAAACAGATAATAGATCTTAACTGCCATATCTTTATTATTGGGAGTATTCCAACACACATAGATATACAATGCATTGAAAAGTTCCTTAGAACAACCATATAACTTCATATCATTACTATGTAGAACAATGGGAATACAACATAATGTGTCATGCACCTTTCTTTATGATTACGATAGAACTAAGACATGGGAATATATTCAAAACAACACAAGATTACAAGAGTCTAATAGTGAGATTTAAACTGGTAGCTAAGCTAACTCAAAACTATCTAACTGATTATCTCATGAGATAACTCACTAACCAACTAGCTCCTTTTTTTAGCTTAGAGATCTTTTTTAAGTATTTCATTATTGGGGAGCATTGTCTCTTTCGTAACCCTTCACTGATATCATTCCCTTGGGAATCCCATTAGTTTATTGGGGTCTCTCTTGCATAGGTAACCAAGAATTCATCTGTTGGGAGCTCAAGTTAACTCACTACCACGAAAACTTCCAGGAAAAACAACGAAAACATTTTTTGTTACAACACAATTTTCCCAAGAGTTCACTCTTCAAGTGTAACAACCTATCTCTTCAATCATCAGCTCCAAAATGCTCCAAAAATGCTCGAACATTCCCCATAATTCGTCCCAACTTATTCATCTATATCCATTCCTCTTTTTACATTTTCTCCCCTTTCCATTCATGCAAAAATGAATGTGAAAAATGGCCTATTGTTCCGATATGAATTTCCTCTATTTTCCCAACATAGTTGACTTCTCACTTTTCCCAATGTTGATTGTACTTAAGCTCCATGCTTTGGAAATAACTATGGAAGTGACATCAAAAACCACCCCTAGTCGATATTCAATGATTGGGATCTTATACACTCAACCAGAAAATAAAAGGTCTTCCCCAATGATAATATAATTCAAAAATTTGGGTTTGGATTAATACCCATAATCAATTTCTTCCTTGAACCACACTTAGATAGTCTTAGAAATTTCCCCCTCTTGTGTATTAATAATCCTCAATCTCTTTCCATATTCCCATTAGTTGGCATCACATTGTTTATATTAAAATAAGAAAATACATTTCGCAGATTACATTGCTGGTCCATAGCCATATTCATATCTACATTATGCATAAATTAAACTAGGGATTATAGTGAGGATATTACATTCCCCGTCCCCTTCAATTGTGCATCATCATCGATGCAAAACTCCAAGCCAAAATACACACACCTACACACACAAACACACACACACACAAATTTACATCACAATAAAATTCTTGCAATTTTACAACTTCGACAACAGTTCCAACGATATCTCATGTTGCTCTCAACCCGCTTACCCAAGGAATGCACCATTTGTTTATTAGGTTTAACCCAAGGAATGTACCATTTTTTATTAGAAATAACCCAAAGGAATGCATCATTCTTTTATCAAGGTCCCTAGTTTAGTTGGCTATGACTCTCAGAGGTGGTTTTGAAATTCTAGCTACTCAAAATGGACTCTTGGATTTTGTTTTGTTCAAAATTGCAAAAAAAGTGTTGGTATTATTCTCGTATGTTTTATTCATTATTAGATGTAGTATATTCAATACCATAGTAGGTCAATTGATCATTTTTTATCCCTATGGACTTGTTCCTAATAAATTTTACTTTTCAGTCCAGGATGTGTACTGGTTCCACCCGAAAATCCCCTTTGTGCTCCACTTGGATAAAATTCCAATCAATTACATGGTTAGGGTCTGACAAATGTTTGTTTAATAATGACACATGAAATACGTTATGCAGTCTCATGCATGTAGGAAATAATAGAGTGTATGCATTTGACCTATCTTTTATAATATTTCAAATGGTCCACAATATCTTGCTGCCAATTTTGGGAAGTAACCCGATATTATCTAGATTCTCTTCGCTTTCACTTTCAGAAAAACATTTTCACCCACTCTATTATTTGCTACATAAATCTTCTTCCTGTCCCAGGAAGCCTTTAAATTCCTCCTGATCTTTGTCATCTGTTCTTCCATTTCCTTTAACATTTATAGCCCAATGACATCTTTTTCTACTGGGTTATCCCAACTCATTATTGTGTTACACTTCCTTCCATACAATGCTTCAAATGGGATCTTTTTTAATGAGGCTTTATACCTATTATTGGAAGAAAATTCCACTAAGTGGATATAATATTCCCACTTTGATGGTTGGTCCATCACATACATGCTAAGCATGTCTTCAATGATTCTTTTAGTCCTCTATGTTAGCTCATCTAACTCTTAGTGGTATGTTGTACACAGATTTAAATTTGTCGCGAAGACTTTGAACAAACTTTTCAAAAAATTAGAGGTAAACTTTGGCTCTTTGTCTAAAATAATTTCCTTCAACACCCCATGTAGATTGGAAACTTCCTTCATGTAGATCTATGCAATATTTTTTTCCTTGTGTGTAGTCTTCACAGAAATAAAATGTGTAGAATTTGTTAATTTATCTACTACCTCCATGATGTAATCATGATGCTTCACTGTTTTTGGTATCTTTGTAATGAAATCAATTGTAACTACTTCCCATTTCCACTCAAGCATGTGAAATTTTTGTAGCAACTCATCCATATGTCTTTTCTCTATTTTGAAATTTTGGCATTCTTGATACCTGGCTATGTAATTAGCCACTTCTTTCTTCATATATGGAAAAAAATATTCCCTTATTACAAATGCAATTGTGTTCTGATATCCTGGGTGCCCATCATATGACACATTGTGCATTTCCCTCAACACTACATGTTGGGTGTTGTGTCATCATTTTCAATCCACACTTGTGCATATACGACCTTCTTAACACTGAGGATGTTTATACCCATGGTTCATCCAGAGCGTGTCCAACGAAAAACACTAACCACCAAAAATTCAATCCTCAACCAAGGTTGAGGAAGGTCTCACCCAAGATGTAGAGAGGATCACAAATAACATAAGTTCTTGTGTCGAGGATGAAGGATTAAATGCATGAAACACTATTGTTATTTCCATCCATGTAACTCAAGTATGATAATATATTCATGACTGAGAATTGAAACAATACACACACATGCTCATCTCATTTATAACAAATACATAATATATCATAATTTCCATATCATTATTATTGGGAGTATTCCATCACACATAGATATATAGTTCATTGAAAACTTCCTTAGAACAACCATAAAACTTCATATCATTACTATGTAGAACAATGAGAATACAACATAATGTGTCATGCGCCTTGCTTTAGGATTCAGATAGAACAAAGACACTTTAATATATTCAAGACAACACAAGATCATAGGAGTCTCGGAGTAATCTTGAAAGTAATAGATAAGCTAACTAAAACCTCTCTAACTGAGTATCTCACGAGATAACTCACTAACTAACTAACTCCATTTTTTAGCTTAGATATCCTTTTTATGTCTTTCATTGTTGGGGAGGGTTTTCTCTTTCGTAACCCTTCACTACTCTCATTCCATTGGGAATCCCATCAGTCTATCAGGGTATCTCTTGTATAGGTAACCAAGAATCCATATGTTGGGAACTCAAGCTAACTCACTACCAGGAAAAACAACAAAAACATTTGTTGTTACAAAACAAATTTCCCAAGAGTTCACTCTATAAGTCTAACAACCTATCTCTTTAATCATCATCTCCAAAATTCTCCAAAAATACTCCAACAATCTCCAGAATTCGGCCCACCTTATTCTTCCAGCTCCATTCTTGTTTTTCCTTTTTCTCCCCTTTCCATTCATGCAAAAATGAATGTGAAAAATGGCCTATTATCCCACATATGAATTTCCTCTATTTTCCCAACATAGTTGACTTCTCAATTTTCCCAATGTTGATTGTACATAAGCTCCATGCTTCCAATAACTATGGAAGTGACTTATACAACCACCCTGTGATAGATATTCAATGATTGGGATCTTATACACTCAACCATGAAATAAAAGGTATTCCCAAATGATAATATAATTCAGAAATTTTTGTTTGGATTAATACCCATAATCAACTTATTTGTTGAACCACACTTAGATTGTCTTACACATTTACCCCTCTTTTGGATTAATCATCCTCAATCTCTATCCATATTCCCAAAAATTGGCATCACATTATTTTTATTAAAATAAGAAAATACATTTCACAGATTACATCGCTTTGCCATAGCCATATTAATATCTACATTATCCATAAATTAAACTAGGGATTATACTAGGGATATCACATTCGCCATCCCCTACAATTGTGCATAGTCATCAATGAAAAACACCATGTGAAAATACACACACACACTCTCTCACACACACATATTTACATCACAATGAAATTCTTGCAATTTTACTACTCCAACCATAATCTCATGTTCCTCTCAACCCACTTACCCAAGGAATGCATCATTCGTTTAGCAGGTTTAACCCAAGGAATGTACCATATTTTAATTAATAATAACCCAAGGAATGTACCATTCTTTTATCAAGATCCCTAGTGTATTTGGCTAGGACTCTTAGATGTATCATGTGGTTTTGAAACTCTAGCTGCTCAAAATGGACTCTTGCATTTTGTTTTATTCAAAATTGTCAAAAAATTGCAAGTATTCTTCTTGTATTTTTTATTCATCCTCTGATGTAGTATATTCAATACCATAGTAGGTCCATTGATCCTTTACCAACCCTATGGACCTGTTCCTAATAAATTTTACTTTCGAATCCAAGATGTGTATTGGTTTCACCCGAAAATCCCCTTCGTGCTCCACCTCGATAACATTCTAATCAATTACATGGTTAGGGTCTGACACATGTTTATTTAATAGTGACACATTAAATGCGTTGCATACTCTCCTGCATGTAGGAAATGCTAGCATGTATGCATCTGGCTCTATCTTTTATAATATTTCAAATAGCCCAGAATATATTGTTGCCAATTTCGGGAAGCAACCCAATATTATATAGCTTCTCTTCGCTTTCAGAAAAACATGTTAACCCACTTTAAAATCTATAAAAACTCTATTCGTGTCTGCATAACTCTTGTTCATGTCTTGGGAAGCCTTTAAATTCCTCCTGATCTTTTCCATTTGTTCTTCCATTTCCTTTAACATTTCTAGCCCAATGACACTTTATCTGTTGGGTTATACCAACTCATTATTGTGTTACACTTCCTTCCATACAATGCTTCAAACAAGATCATTTTTAATGAGGATTGATACCTATTATTGTAAGAAAATTCCACTAAGTGGATATAATCTGCCCACTTTGATGGTTGGTCCATCACATACATTCTAGGAATGTCTTCAATGATTCTATTAGTCCTCTATGTTATCTCATCTAACTCTTGGTGGTATGTTGTACAAAGATTTAAATTTGTCCCTAAGCCTTTGAATAAACCTTTCTAAAAATTAGAGGTAAACTTTGGATCTTTGTCTAAAATAACTTCCTTAGGCACCCTATGTAGGTTGGAAACTTCCTTCATGTAGATCTCGGAAATATGTTTTTGCTTGTGTGTGGTCTTCACAGGAATAAAATGTGTAGGAATTGATAATTTATCTACCACCACCATGATGTAATCATGTTTCTTCACTATTTTTGGTATCTTTGTAATGAAATCAATTTTAACTACTTCCCATTTCCACTGAGGCATGGGCAATGTTTGTAGCATCCCATCCAGATGTCTATTCTCTATTTTAACCTTTTGGCATTCTACACACCTGGCTATGTAATTATCCACTTATTTCTTCATCTCTGGCAAAAAATATTCACTCCTTACAATTGCAATTGTCTTCTGATATTGTGGGTGCCCATCATATGACACATTGTGCATTTCCCTCAACACTACATATTGGTTGTTTTTTTGTCATTTTTAGTCCACACTTGTGGACGTAATACCTTCTTAACACTGAGAATGTTTATACCCATGGTTCATCCAGAGCGCTTCCAACGAAAATCACTAACCATCGACATATCAATGCTCAACCAATGTGAAGGACTGTCTCACCTGAGATGTAGAGAGGATCACAAAGACCATAAGGTCTTGTGTTGGAGATGAAGGATTAAACATATGAAACACTATTGTTATTACCATCCATGTAAATCAGGTATGATAATCTATTGAAGACTAAGAATTTAAACAATACACACACATGTTCAACTCATTTATAACAAACACATAATATATCATAAATTCCATATCTTTATTATTGGGAGTATTCCATCACACATAGATATACAATGTGCTAAAAAGTTCCTTAGGAAAACCATATAACTTCATGTAATTACTATGTAGAACAATGATAATACATCATAATGTGTCATACGCCTTGTTTTAGGATTCATATAGTACAAAGACACAGGAATATATTAAGAAAAAAACAAGATTACAGGAGGCTCATAGTGAGCTTGAAACTTATAGCTAAGCTAGCTCAAAACTCTGTAATTGATTATCTCATGAGATAACTCACTAACCAACTAGCTCATTTTTTGAGCTTAGAGATCCTTTTTATGTATTTCATTGTTCGTGACCATTGTGAGATTCATTTGTGCATGTGCAAAAAACTGGACCCAAAACTTTGGGTGCCAATGTGCCCCCACAACTATTATCTACATTTTCCTTGAGCCAACTGCTTTATGGAATGGTCTCGATGATTGACTACATCATTCCCTTGAGGTTCTACACAAATTATAAAATATGACTCTCAATCTCAACAAAATTCTCTTGAATCTTTGGGTAATTTGAAGGATCTTTTCCTTGATGTCAACTTTGGTTGTCACGTATGTGTGATATATATTATTCAACTTCTCAACTAGGGGCAAAACAAGAGCTAGTACATAAGACAAATTGGTAAAAAAAGTTAAGGATATCCCTATATGGGTAGGATTTTTACGTGGTGGATTGCAACTTCATCAATCGAGTATTTATCTCCTAGACAAAGGTAGTTGGCATGCATTTGGTTTAGTAATATGCAGGAAAATTGGGTAACAATTATGTTGTTCCCAAAGTGAGTAAAATCCAATAGGGAGAGAATTCCCAGTTGGCAAAGAGGTTGGGCCCACTCTTGGGTGAGAGTGATCATCCTTCCATCTTCACTGTAGACTTTATGGTCATAATGGTGAAAGGTTAATATGGGAACTACCTGGAGTTGCATACATCATAATCGATGAACTTGACATATTTTACTCATTCTATTTGGGACCCCGTGAATGTGACATGCTAAGGTAATTCCTATTATTTCATTTGGTGACAAATTTATATTTGTTTTGGGACTTGGGTTTATTTGAGGATGCCATGGAAATTATAAGTTGGGAACATAAAGGAAAATTTGAATTTTTTTTAAAACGAGTGGGGTGGATGGATCTAGGTTTCTACTTGGGGATTGTGTGAACGAAACTGATTTTTAGAGGTTTTCGTATACAAGGCGGAAGATGCATATGGAATGAGGTAAAAATAATGATAAAGGAAACAAGTTTCCAAATGAGTACTGTGGGACAAATGAATGTTGGACTAGGTGTAATTGTAAGTTATTTTCGACATGTGTAATTGTACCTTATGTTGGCACTGGGGTTCATGTTTTAGCTAGTTGGTGGTTGCGTGAGTTGTTACCATCCTCATTCTTGAGTCAATACATGATAACATTATTAGGTTATAAGTTCCCTTGAATGAGTAAATAATTGTTATCCAATCTCGAAGGTTGTGAAGGTCATCGTATTTATTGTTGGTATTGTCACAGGAAATGTCACCATCTTTATATATGAGAGGCCCGAGATTATGTGGCCCAAAATTTGATTGGAAGTTCCCATATATGTGCACATGTGATTCGGTGGGAGGCTCCATGAATGTTTCTTGAGGCTCTCCACACTGGTGCTAACTTTTTATAGGAGCGTGGAAGTCCCTCATAGGTCACAGTGTTTCTTTCATCATATCTCTCCAGTCTTCTCCACCCCTTGAGTATGGTGAAGTAAGAGATTCCTGTAAAATTTGTCTATACTCTCAATGGGTTTAGTAATGTTAGAGTCACTCAAGTCTTTATGTTGTTTCTAGGAGTGTCTAGAAGAGGCTTTCCCCTGCGGCTTCACATCTTTTCCCAACATGAGGGGGATTCGATGTCCCACAAAGGAGACCTTCTTTTGAATACTCTTATGAGACCCTGGAATATAGCGTGGGAATAGCTGGTGCTGATGTATGGATACCCATCGTCCTTAAAAATCACACCTATATAGGTGGATTTCCATCTCTGCACTAAATCGTTCTCATATGGATTCTTCAAGATGTGACCATTTGCAATATGATTTTTGATGTGCATCCCACAAGAACGTGGGAATCCCTATTAGTATTGACTCAAGTGCACAAAATTGTTGATATTGGAAAATGTGTTATATCCATACAATCAATAAATCCACCACATCCAACCCAACATACATATAGGAGACAAAGTATTCCACATGCTCTTCTACCAAGAGATGTACACACCTACTTCTTGAAACCTCATAAATATTATTTTTCCATCTATCTAGGGCATTGTCAGAATCCATGTCATAATATTTGAAATATATCCAAGTTAGTTCTCCATCTATGGTGGGGTCGATGTAATCCTATTTTTTCCCCATGAACTTATAAATATTTCCAACTTTTGAGTTCTCTACATCCTCATTTATGGGCTCATTGTAGCAGTCTCCCTCATATGGGTCCAGTGGTGCGACCACCCGTAGGGTGTCAGTTTGGAAGGAAATCTTCCTCTTCTTCAATTTTAACATCACATTATTATCAAACGCCCAGTCCATTCCCAACAATGTAGGATATGTATTAGACTCATCCATGATCTAGAAGACTTCAAAGTCATATTTTGTTTTCACTCCTTTGATGTTGACTTCTACTTTTTCCAACCATTCTATGGGATAAATATTGTATTGATTGGATAACTAGAGATAAATGAGTGACCAAACCAACTTAGGTTTACCCATCACTTCCTAGGACTTCTTAGGTAAAATTTGCTTGTCAAACCCTAGGTCCAAAATTAATCCATCCATATCATACCCAATAAGCTCTGTTTTCTTCTTGAAATCTCATCCAGTGCAATTTTTCGTCACTAGAAATCTCAACCTGTTGTCGAGACTTCTCACTCTCTCCTGCTTAGGGTTCGCTCTTAATTCTTATCCTTAGATAAAACATGAATGACTTCATTTTACCCCTTTTTTTGACTTTATAGCAGGAGGACATATTGACAGCTGCTCTGCACTGACATTTTTCACTTTTTCACTTTTTCCTGCACGCTACACTTTTGTACTTGTCAACTACTTTCTAGCAGATAATGTCTTCAATACTGGTTTTTTTGTGGCACACTGTTAATGCTAATAGTTCCATTACATCAAAACCTTCTTTAGTGCATTTCTTCTTTTTGTGGATTTTTGTCCTATTCTTATAACATCTACTATATACAATATGTACAATCATACCTCATCTTTATGTTTTTACCTTAGGTTGTTAGGTCGAATGTCTTGATACAACTTCAATCGACTTCCATTCACTAGTCCTATGAGATGCTTCCCTGCAATATCTATCAGTTGCACAAAACCTACATTTGTGATGGCCTCTACCCAATAAGGCCCTAACCAGTGCATATTGAACTTCGCAGTGTGTTGTAGATACTGACTTCCATAGAGGAGAACTAGATATCCTTCATTAAATATTTTCTTCTTTATGTGCCTATCATGCCAAGATTTGTCCTTTGCTTTATCTACTTCCTAGTGAAATCCTGTTAGAATTTTGTCTTCTTCCAGCTTCATCAGCTGATCCAATCTTTCCTGTGTAGCACCTGATTCTGTCATGTTGGTGATTGTTGCAATGCGTAGACTAGGTACTAAATAATGAAATGGAACCATTGCTTCCTTCCAATACAACCAGTGTGAATGGTATAGGTCCTGTAAGATTCTTTCATGTAGTCTTGTAAGCCCATAACACTGTTGATACCTTCAAATCTCAATCATCCCTATTCACATTCCAAATCTTTGTCAATGCATTTTCTAGAATATTGTTAAAATCTTCTACTGTACCATTTTCCTGGGGATGGTATGGTGTTCTCTTCTGATGATATATCTCAAATTATTCTTTCATAGATCTGATTGTAATGTTAATAAAATGAGTTCCTTGATCACTCGACAAAATTCGAGGACATCCAAATCTGGTCACCACGTTCTCAAAGAGAAATTGCATTGCAATCCTTCACTGGGGATGCTTTTACCCATCTAGTTAAGTATTTTTTCATAGTGATTATGTATCTGGCTCCTGACCTCCTTGTTGGTGGGTTAATGGTTCCAATGAAATCCATATCCCATTTATCATATATCTTTAAAGTCATTTGGGGCATAAGTAGAATTTCATCCCTTCTAGATGGTTTTCCCACCCTCTGACAAACATCACGGGTTTGAAAATATTCCTTTGCGTCCTTATGTACTATAGGTCACCATAATCCTACACATAAAACCTTCTGTGTTGTAGGCTTTCCTCCATACTTCCCTTTAGCTATACCATCATGTTCTTCTGCTAACACCATGGAGTGTTCATGCTCCATCGCACATCTTCTCAGAATTCCATCTAGGTCTTACTTGTATAAATGACCTACAATCAATTGATAATATGTAGCACGTACTGCAAATTGTTTTTTATGTGCAACAATATATTCCTTGGGATTCGTTCATGTGCTAAAAAATCCAACAATGTCAGCAAAACAATTGTCAACAATCTGAACAGAAAATAAGTTAGCATCAGGAAAATTCTCCACCAAATTATTTGGCTCCTCTCCATTAGTAATTCTTGACAGATGATCTGGTCCTGCACTCAAATTCTCTATTTTTACTATGATTTCAAAATAATATTCCTGAAACAATAACAACCATCTACAAATCCTCCCCCCCAACACTGACTTATTAACTAGGTACTTCAAATAAGAATGATCTGTAAACATATTAAAATGTTAACCTTATAAATAATGTATGAACTTTTGTAGGGAATATACCATGTCCATACCTTCCCTTTATGTAGTATTATAGTTCTGCTCAGACTTAGAGAATTTCATACTAGCAAAAGATATTGGGTGAGCAATGTCTCCTTCATCTGGTTTTGCCAAAAGTGCTCCAATTGAAATGGATGAAGCGTCCACATGCACATGAAATTCTTTTGTCCAATCTGGAAACCTCAGAATTGGTGTTATCGCCATCTTCTCTTTCAGTATGTCCAAGCTCTCTTAGAATTCATCATTCCACTAGAAGCTGATGTGTTTCTTCAGTAACTTCTCCATGGGTGCAGTAATCTTTTAATATCCCTTTACGAATTTCATCTAGTACCCTGTGTGGACCAATGCTGTTGTCAACTAGCCCACTAAATTTGGTGCTGGTAAATTGACAATAATGAATATATTAACAGGGTCTACTATCAATCCCTATTTGCATACAATTTTCCCAAGTGGGATGTGTTGGCAAGCGAAATTGACCATCCGTCAACTAGAAGAACGAGTCTAGTCCGGGGTTGTCTAAATAACACAAGCCGTTTGGTGTAACTCATTTCGACGGGTTTAATGGCTCCATTAGCCAATCTAAAAGTCATAAAAGAAACAAATAAAAGAAATGAAATAACTAACTAATTACTAAAAACTATATATATATATATATATATATATATATATATATATATGCATATGTATAATGTAACTATTGCAGATATATTTAAGCAAAAGATATACAAATCTTACTTATGTACATGATTTACAAACTGCAAGTTTTAATAGAAACTTATGAAAATCAATGTGAAAAATGATTGCTTCTAGGAAGCAGATAAAGAAATAACAGTATTTTTTTTTTTTGTTTCCTTTATAAATCTAAACTAATACGGAAAAAATACAATGAAACATAAACATGTGGATAGTCAAAAGATGAACCATACATTCTAGTTTCAGTGATAATTAAATCACAGAAAAATACAAAGGAGCTAACTTGTTAATGAGTTAGTGATGTGTATCCAAGCATCTGCGTGACTGGAGAACATCCAACTGCCTTGTCCAAGAGAGAAATCTGCAAGGAACCTTGTGATTGTTCTAAATAAATTTTAAAACTTGTATTAGCAGCTTAGGTTTCAATGAAAGAAGAGGAAACACAAACATAAACCTGTGATCTCATAATTGCACATGACTATAGTAAGATAAATCTGAAAGTAATCAATGCATTTCATCATCCGATTAAAACTCAAAGATAAATACTATCAATTTAACTGGAGATATGATCGCAACATATATATTTTGAGAAGCAAATTATAGATGGTATTTATAATATAACATCCTTCACATCACAGATCATTTAATCTAAAGATATGTGACCTAAACATGTAATAGGATTAACAAAAATATAAATGACAAGATTATAAACAAAAGGCTAAAGCCAAAATGCATAAATGTTGTTTCATTAAGTTCTGGAATCACTAGTCCATCTCTTGATCTCAGCCAAAATGA
The DNA here is from genome assembly GCA_000966675.3 of Picea glauca. NCBI lineage: Eukaryota > Viridiplantae > Streptophyta > Pinopsida > Pinales > Pinaceae > Picea > Picea glauca. Next base: position 14,901 of record JZKD02S2230167.1, read on the forward strand.
TTCCATTACAAAAATATGTAGTATTTAAAGAGTTCATGTAAGATAAACATCCTATCTTGTAAGATAGGATCAGATCTCAAAAGGATCTAAAAGTTACAAA
>JZKD02S2230167.1:18248-38045 GCA_000966675.3 Picea glauca
CCACAGGTTATGGAACTTGGTGTGTTCCCCTTTCCCTTTGTGAGGTTTATCCCATTTGAGAACCAAATATCCTACCTCAAAGTTTCTATCCAAAGTAGAGTTTGAATCAAACCATCCTTTCACAATCTGTTGATGCTGATCCGGTATCTCTTTCACTTGTTCTCTTACTTCCTATAGTTTCAAAAAAGCATTAATTCGACTTTTAAGAGGAGGACAATCCTCTTCCTGAACTTTCTGCGATAATTGTAGAGAGGGAAGCAAAACATGAGGAGGGAGGATTGCTTCTCTTTTGTAGATGAGAAAGAAAAGAGAATTACCAATAGAGGTTTTCAGAGTCACCCTATTATCCCATAGTGCATTAAAAAGCGCGTTGTGATAGTTCTTGTGGTTTTTAGAAACTGTCCTCTTGATGATCCTGATCAGGTTTTTGTTTGTCGATTTTGCTAAGCCGTTTCCTTGGGGGTAATAGATGGAAAAATATTTCAGTTTGATCCCTTTTGCTAAAGAAAAAACACTGATATCGAGAAATGAAAAGCATGAATCATTATAGAATACCAAACACTCGGGAATGCCGAATCTAGTAATGATATTTGTGTTAAGGAAAGATATTACATGATTAGTGTTTACCACTTTTAGTGGTGTATCCTCAGACCATCTGGTAAAATAATTCATTGTTGTAATGATGTGTTTATGCTGTTGTGAAGAAGTGGGGTTAATTGGCCCTATGATGTCAAGACCCCACTGCTAAAAAGGTGAATCTACCAAAACAAGCTGCAAAGGGAATGTTTCCTTTTGTACTCATCCAACAGCCTTTTAACAGATTATGCATTTATGACATAATGCATGGGCATCTTTGAACAACATGGGCCAATAGTACCCAGCTCTTAATACCTTGTGAGAAGTGGTGTCTCCACTGAAGTTCCCACCAACTTCACTTGCATGCAGTTCCAATAATACTTTCTCTACTTCATCTCTTTCCAAACAATGCACGAGGACATTATCAAAATTCTTACAGAATAATATGTCATTTACCAGCTGGAAAGGTGCAGATTTTAGTCTTAATGCTCTTCTCTTTTTTGGATCGAGATGGCGAGGAGCAGAACCATGTGTTAGATAAAACTTAATATCATCAAATCAAAAATTAGCAACAACTTGTGTACAACAGATCTGACTTTCACTATGTTGATTTACAGTTAAGACATTAATTTGACTCTGTCATTCTTCAACTGAATCAGTCGCTAGTTTGCATAGGCCTTGACCTCTGACAATTTGTGCAGGGGTAATTTCGAGGTCATACTCTTTTAACGATGTCATCCAGTTTGCCCGTTTTTCACCCAATTCCTTCTGTACTAACAAGTTTTTGACAGCAGGATAAAGCACAATGACTTTAGTTCTGGATTTCAACAAATATGATCGAAAATGTTTCACTACTTTGAAAACTGCATAAGCCTGTTGATCTACAACTGAGTAGTTAAGATATTCTCCTTTGAAGGATGAGCTCATGAAGGCAATGGAGATTTCATTTATTCCAGTGCTCTTTAGGGTCAACATAGCAGCATAAGATCGGTCAGAGGTGAAAGTAGAAAGAGTGAAATCTTGTGAGAAATCAAGACTCATCAAGGAAGGGGATTCCACTATGGATTTTTTGATGGAATCAAAATCTTGATTTTCCTATGGTACCCAACGATACTGAACATCCTTTCTAGTTAAGTTTTGCAATGGCCTTACCATTTCCAAGAAACTTGGGACAAACCTTCTGACAAAATTGATCTGGCCTAAAAATGATTGCATAGATTTTTTGGAGGAGGGGGGAGGAAGTTTGGCAATGTCTTGAGTTCTTTCGAGATCGTTGATCATCCCATCACTGGATACTATGAGTCCGATAATTTTTCCTTGTTCCATTGCAAATATTGACTTCTTAGGGTTGAGAGATATGTTGTACTTGTGTCATCATTCAAGGATAGACCTAAGGTGAGATAAGTGATCTTTACTTTTTTTGGATAAAACAGTAACATCATCAAGATAGAACACTATAGATTGATTTATGAGACCATGAAAAGAAATATCCATTTCTCTCTGTAAAGTGGCCCCGACATTTATAAGCCCAAAAGGCATCCTCTTGTAGCCATAAGTTCCCCATGGGGTACGGAAAGTGGTTTTTAACTGGTCTGGTGAAGACATAAGGCCCTGGTTGTATCCTGAAAAACTGTCTAGTAGTGATAGTCTTTAGGAAAAAGATACCTGCTGAAGAATTTGCTCCATTGGAGGAACAAAATAATTTTCTTTGTCAGACTCTCGGTTCAAGTTATGAAAATCGACACAAAGTCAAATTTCACCACTTTTCTTTCTTACAGGAACCAGATTAGACACCCATTGGGTGTGTCTCACTGGGAAGATTATATTCACATTCGATAATTTATTTAGTTCTTTCTTGACTGTTGGTTCCAACTTAGGGTGCATCTTTCTCAACTCTTTCTGAAAAGGTTGAGTCTGGGGTTTCATGGGGATGATATGTTGTATTATATTAGGGTCAAAAGTTTTCAAATCATCATATGTCCAGGCAAAGACATCCTTGAATTCTTTAAATAGTTTTATAAAAGAAGACTGTTCTTAATCAGAGCATCCCATTCCCAGATTGATATATTGTGGATTATATTTAGTCCCTAGATTTATCATTTCATGAGTCAAGCAAGAATTGTCCGTTCTACAATTTACCGATTTTCTGAATTTATCATGCAAATCATAAAACTTCTCTAGTCTTACCATGGATTTAGGAATAGAGTTTACCAGATCAGATGTCGATTCGAGAGACCTAGGCTTTGATATTACCTTGAAATTGCAAAGATTTTCATCGTGAGTGCCTTCATCGATAATTGCACCTTCGAAGGTTTCCTCCATATGCAAAAAGTTGATGATATTTTGATCATCATCAAACACTCTCCAATTAGTGATGTTTTCTGGGATCGATGGTATGAACAATAAATCAATCGAAAATGAATTCGGAGAAAGACCTTCTACGAGAAAATGTTTAGAAGCGACGTTAGCCAATAAATCATCCTCATAATTGATTAATCTAGGAATGGAATTGATGTTCAATGCGAAAAAATTGTGCATTAGATTCCATACCTTAGTTTGGTAACTTTTCAAGTGTGGTGATAGGTAATGTATGGAATTTCTTACCTTTTGGACCACAATTTCCGAATCACTGAATACCATTAAGTTCTTTACGTTCATATCTATAGCTTTCCTGAGTCCTTGAAAAAGTGCCTCATATTTGGTGGTGTTGTTGGTGCATTCAAACTCTAATCGACAGGTGATAAAAGTTTTATTACCTTCCGGGTCGATGAGTACACATCCTGCACCAACTCCTTCTTTGGATTTGAATCCATCAAAGTAAAGTGAACATATCTGAGCTTCGTCGGCAATGTTTGGCACATTTGGTAAAGTTTTTGACTGAGTACATGTCGTGAGCTTCGACTGTTGTTCCATATCGATGATGGGGGAGGTTTCGGCCATGAATTTACCGAAGAAGGTGTTCATTCCCTGCATTTCAAGTGAATTAGTGGAAGTAATAAATTGAAGGAAAATGTTTTTTGAAAGGAGGTTTATAAAATCCTTTGTTCGAGGATGCTTCTTCAGCCGATATCCTCAAGTCTACGAATTGATTCGATAATTTTTGGATGACCTTTTATAGACTTTCTAAGTCTGAGGTTTCTGATTGGGTTTTGGTTTGGGGAGGCCTAGTAAGAATTTCTATTTTCTTCTTAGAAGATGGGGTTATTTCTTCCTCATTACTAAGATTATCTTTCAAGCTCAAAATATATTTTTCGATTTGGCTTGCCTCCTCGAAGGTTTCCAGTAAGGTAGACTTCTTAGACCTTTTAACCCAAATTGCTATATTATTGTGTAGAGATTTAGTGTAATATGTCACAATAAGGCTTTCTGCGTGCATTGAACCAGTGGGGATTTGGTGTTTTAATGTGAGGAACCTTTGGTTAAAATATTTTACTTTATCCTTAGGGTTCATCTTTAATCTGCAGAGTTCCATGACTAAAACTTCAGGAGATTTATCATCTCCGAACTTCTCTAGGAAACAGGTCTCGAATCTGTCCCAAGATATAATGGTGTGAGGTTGTTGGGCGAAATACCATGTAGAGGCATTTCCCTCAAATGTGTAAGGAAAAAGTGTACATACTACATCTTCATGTTCTACACTTCGGAGTCTAATGGCTAGCATGAATTTCTTTATGTGATCCTCGATGATTTGTTTAGAATCTGAGTCAAAGTTAGGTAACCATTTCTCTGGGTGTTTTGGTAAGGGGTGATGGGGTTCAGGTACAACCACAACATCTTGATCGAGCCATGGTATGGAGGGATTTTTTTGGTTCTGCGATCAATGGTATGAATAATAAATCAATTGAAAATGAATTCGAAGAAAGACCTTCTGCGGGAAAATTTTTAGAAGCGATGTTAGCCAATAAATCAACCTCAGAATTGCCTAATCTAGGAATGGAATTGATGTTAAATGCGAAAATTTTTTGCATTAGATTTCATACCTCAGTTTGGTAACTTTTCAAGTGTGGTGATAGGCAATTTATGGAATTTCTTACCTTCTTGACCAAAATTTCCCAATCACCGAATACCATTAAGTTATTTACGTTCATATCTAAATCTTTTTTGAGTCCTTGCAAAAGTGCCTCATATTCAATGGTGTTGTTGGTGCATTCGAACTCTAATCGACGGGTGATAAAAGTTTTATTACCTGTCGGGTCGATGAGTACACATCCTGCACCAGCTCCTTCTTTGGATTTGGATCCATCGAAGTAAAGTGAGCATATCTGAGCTTCGTCGGCAGTGTTTGACACATTTGGTAAAGTTGTTGACTGAGTACATGTCATGAGCTCCGACTGTTGTTCTGGATTGATGATGGGGGAGGTTTCGGCCATGAAGTTACCAAAGAAGGTGTTCATTCCATGCATTTCAAGTGAATTAGTGGAAATAATAAATGGTACATTAGCTTCATTCAAATCTGTCACGGTGTGCTTGAGGTAACGTTCACGATTAGTCCTAATTTTTTTTGGCTTTCCATTTTCTGGCAGCCATAAATGCGACCAATATGTTGCAAAGTAACCATGTAGTTGCTTGGACCAATCCCTTCTCAAAAATAAACCATAGACTTCGTGGATGTCAACAACAATGATGTCAATAATTTGGTGAAATTTAGGATTAGAAGATAACCTAACGAGCAAATTCTTTGGTTCACCAATTACCTTAACATTCGTCCGATCAAGATGAATGATTTTAAGACTAGAAGGATGAACTTCAGTGTTGATTTTTTGGAAAATAGATAAGGGCATAATATTTGATGATGCACCAGAATCTACCATGCAATTATGTACATTTCTATTGAAAATTTCAAAAGTTAACAAGAAAGGTGGGACATTTTTGCGAGGATTAACAATAGAATTATGTTGATTTTTAGTCTTTGTCCCTTAATCTACATTTGATACAGTTTTTTTAGTGAGATCTCTTTTATCTAGGGGTTCAGGTGTTGTTTTAGTAGGGATATTTTGAGCTATTTTAGAACTGATTTCTGCAATTTTCTTGTTGTTCAGATTGTTGTTTTTACTATTTTTTGTAGAAGAAGAGGAAATTTCAAAAGTTCGTAAACATAAATATTAGCCCTAAGTTTCTTTAGGTCTTCAATCAAATCATACTCTAAAACTGGGGCTGCTAAATTCTGTTTTGTTTTAGCTTGTTTCAATTGTTTCAGAGGCACATTAGTACTTATTTCGGAAGAGGGTTTACTCTATGTTTTGCTTCTGGTGTTGTAAAGATGGACAGTTTCAAAATTGGCTTGAAAAATACTGTCGAAAAAATGTCTGAACGCATTGAGAGATGAATCCTCTTCTTCAACTACTTCTTCTTCAACCACATCTTTAGAAATCTCAGGGGGAACTAATTTATCATGTGCTTCAAGGATAGTTTGCAGATCGTATTGCAAGCTTTCAAAATTCAGACCCTCGGCGGTTGGATTCGGTCGGTTGTGGGGAAAAGATTTTTTGAAAGGAGGTTTATAAAATCCTTTGTTCGAGGATTCTTTTTCTAATCGATCTCCTCAAGTCTATGACTTGATTCGATAATTTTTGGATGACCTTTTGTAGACTTTCTAAGTCTGAGGTTTCTGATTGGGTTTTGGTTTAGGGAGGCCTAGTAAGAATTTATATTTTCTTCTTAGAAGATGGGGTTATTTCTTCCTCATTACTAATATTATCTTTCAAGATCAAAATATATTTTTCGATTTGGCTTGCCTCCTTGAAGGTTTCCAGTAACGTAGACTTCTTAGACCTTTTAACCCAAATTTCTATGTTATTGTGTAGAGCTTTAGTGTAATATGTTACAATAAGGCTTTCTACGGGCATTGAATCAGTGGGGATTCAATTTTTTAATGTGAGGAACCTTTGGTTAAAATCTTTTAATTTCTCCTTAGGATTCATCTTTAATCTGTAGTTTTCCATGACTAAGACTTCAGGAGATTTATCATCTCCGAACTTCTCTAGAAAATAGGTCTCGAATCTGTCCCAAGATATAATGGTGTGAGGTTGTTGGGCGAAATACCATGTAGAGGCATTTCCCTCAAATGTGTGAGGAAAAAGTGTACATACTACATCTTCATGTTCTACACCTTGGAGTCAAATGGATAGCATGAATTTCTTTATGTGATCCTCAACGATTTTCTTAGAATCTGGGTCAAACTTAGGTAACCATTTCTCTGGGGTTTTTGGTAAGGGGTGCTGGGGTCTAGGTACAACCACAACATCTTGATCAAGCCATGGTCTAGTAGGATTGTTTTGGTTTTCCATCTGTCTAGGTGGTGTAGAAGGCTGAGATGGTTCATATGAATAACTACCTTCGTCAGATGACTCTCCTCCTGAAGAGGATGGATATGAATGAGGTGGGGAAGGTGGAATACTAGATCCTCCAGCTCCAAGAGTAGGGGTATGGTCAAGATGTGTGGTATTATCTCTTAAATGATCTAAATGTAGACCGATGCCTTCAAGTTGCTCTCATATATCCAAGAAATCTCAAGGTTGATTAAGAGACCTACCAGGTTTTCTGATACAGGCCAAAGCACTGTGTGTCCTTAAAAGTGACTGACAAACAATTTCTTGTACGTCGGCCCCTTGAGAGTTTGGTGTTACTGACTCAACGAGAATCTCAAGATATTTTTTCAAGGTAATTGTTGTTTCAGAAGTAGCATTGTTTTATGAGAGACTATGTGTTACTACAGAGGAGGGAGTTTGTGGGGGTGGAGTTTTACGACCTCCACGTGCAATCAATTGTATTCATGCCCTCCTTCTAGGGCCATTTGTTGGCGGGCGAAATTGACCGTCCGTCAACTGGAAGAACGACTCTGGTCCGAGTTGTCTAAATAACCCAAGTCGTTTGGTGTAACTCATTTCAACGGGTTTAACGACTCTGTTAGCCAATCTAAAAGTCCTAAAAGAAACAAATAAAAAAAATGAAATAACTAACTAATTACTAAACATTATATATAAATATGTACATATGTATAATGTAACTGTTATAGATATATTTAAGAAAAAGATATACAAATCTTACTTATGTACATGATTTACAAACTGCAAGTTTTAATCGAAACTTGCGAAAATCAATGTGAAAAATGATTGCTTCTAGGAAGCAGATAAAGAAAGCACATACAAAATATTTTTTTTGTTTTTTCTTTATAAATCTAAACTATACGGAAAAGATATAATGAAACATAAACATGTGGATAGTCAAAATCTGAACCATACATTCTAGTTTCGGTGATAAGTAAATGATAGAAAAATACAAAGGAGCTGACCTGTTAGTGATTTACTAGTGTGTATCCAAGCATCTACATGAGTGGATAACATGCCATGTCCAAGAGAGAAGTCTGCAAGGAACCTTGTGACTGTTCTAAATAAATTTTAAAACATGTATTAGCATCTTAGGTTTCAATGACATAAGAGGAAACACAAACATAAACCTGTGATCTCATAATTTCACATGATTACAGTAAGATAAATCTGAAAGTAATCAATGCATTTCATCGTCCCATTAAAACTCAAAGATAAATCCTATCAATTTAACTAGAGATATGATCACAACATATATATTTTGAGAAGCAAATTATACATGGTATTTATAATATAACATCCTTCACATCACAGATCATTTAATCTAAAGATATCAGACCTATACATGTAACAGGATTAACAAAAACATAAATGACAACATTATAAACAAATGGATAAAGCCAAAATGCATAAATGTTGTTTCATTAAGTTCTGGAATCACTAGTCCATCTCTTGCTCTCAACCAAAATGATTCGATTACAAAAATATGTTGTATTTAAAGAGTTCATGTAAGCTAAACATCTTATCTTGTAAGATAGGATCAGATCTCAAAAGGATCTAAAAGTTACAAATATAGAGGGTCTAAAAAACTACTCAATATCAAACTGGAGATTCAAAATTATGAAAGTTTTGTTTTGATTTACAAAATAAGCCAAAAGAGGTGACTAATTAACTAAGTCCAGAAATGCTCCATCTTATGAAATCACCACAAGATACATCCTATCCTGAAAGAAAACGAAATAAGAAAATTAGATGTTTATTTAACTAACATTTTCCAAATTTTATATGAGAATTGACTTGGCTACAAAATCTCTCAATTTTGTAGCTAGTCTTATTGTTAACAACATAAATTTAGATGAATCTAGATTAATTAGAAAAATAACAATAAAATCATAAATAATATAAAAACCAATCTTACAATTTTATTATGATATTGCCAGTCCTTTTCAAACATTTTCCTTGTCTTTGTCCATTGATCTTGAGCTCACGGTTTTCATTTGTTAATGAGTTATTTTGAGTCGTAAGAGCCTTGATATTTTCTTGAAGGACGAGGATGTTTGTGTAATACTGACCTATCCAATGTAAACACACTTCACACTGTACAACAAGGGAAATCGGTTGAGGAAACACATGACTGTGTGTTAAAAAAACACCACTATCGATTGTCCGCCTTTGACTGAGTTTAATTCCTGTAAATCGCTTGTTGTCTTTCAAACATGGTGGGAGATTATTCACATAATTGAAAGGTTGAGTCGGTTCTGAACAATTCTGATCTTCCTCGGCCAAAAATCTTTTGATCTCGAAGTTATAACTCTCATGGATCTTGATCAATTCGATCGAGCTCACATGAGATTTGGATTTATTTTGCAGAGTTCGAGAAATAAGTCGATGAGTTCTCTTGTTACAAAACCCTATTTCTTGATTTTTCTTTGGTCGTTTGAGTCAGAGTTTGTTGTTTTTTTTTTACAATGAGATTAGGGAAAACAATTTGTTCATGCCCAGGAGTTTTAATAACCCTATAAGTAGCATCCTATTGCTCACACACAGACTTATCGGGCAATGCCCTTTGACAAGGGTTTCAATACAAGACATTTGATCTGACACTTGAGAGCCCGAGAGGTTTCTCCAACACAGGTTTATCTACCATAGGAATCTCTACAGGGTTTATTGTGACAAAGCCATTACGAGTTATGAAAGTATCCCAATCATCACCAAGTACTTTTAGATGATGGACTAACAATAACTTAATCAACCCATGGTGAAATAATATGGAATCCAAACTCTATTTCTTATACCTCTTTGCCATTTTATACAAACTTCTTAATAAGTAAAACAACATGTTTAATTTGAAACCGATAAAATGCATGAGAAGTCTTATGTGGTAAAGGAACACCAAGCCAAAACGGCCTTCACAGGTGACAAATTTTCATAAAACTGACAACAAGCCATGCCATCTAACCTTGAGTAAGGATATCGGAATACCTTTGTGTCAACATTGGATTTCTCGAGAGGTGATGAGGAGACTCCATGGTACCTCATACAACTTTGATTTTTTAAACCAGTTTTGACTAGCGAGGGGTAGGGTCATTGCTTCACTCAGAAATTTTTCAATGATCTCCCACTGGATATCACCCACCTTGGCTCTGCATCCATCAAATGTGAGAGAGAAATATTTGTCCACTTGTGACTTATAGCCCTGGTATTTCCTAATAAACACATCCCATCCTAGACTCTTCGGACCCTCACCCGCATCATCATACAATACTAAATTTTGGGAGCCATTTGACTCAATTCTGATGACAGGGACCATAAGGGTTTGAACAAAGGATTACAAGAGTGACCCGAATTCACTGTGGGCTTAAGGGGCAACAACAACAGAGGGAAGTCTGAGCCAAAAACAAATGAGAAAAATGAGCAATTACACCAACGCGACCATAATGTAAGCATAAGGGTTTCGCACACGAAATTTGGGCATCTATGTTGATGAATGTTTTGGGTACAGAGCATAACATCAGACCTCGGTCTGTCATGAGAGGCTTGTCACTTCTATCTGCCAACTAAAACGAGGTACATAGCACGAGCCTGGTGTGATTAATTCCCATGACATGTTTTGGGTGAAGTCGATTTGCAAAGGTTAGGAGAAGATGTGTTTTACAAGCCAAAAGCACATCGAAAATTTAAAATCAAAATCGACTTATCAAGTGTTTTAAATGAAGAAAGCCTATAGTCCATTTTCCAATTGATTTTTGGTATACAAAGGCTCCAAAATATAAGCTTACAGTCCAAGAGAAACTCAAAAAAAATGTTTCATTGATATATGATAAGCTTCAAAGAAAAACAACATTCATTAAAAGAGTTGTAAGCGCATTGACCCTTCTAAAGGCTAAGCCTTGTATACAATTGCAATACGATTATAAGTTTTAATGCTTCATTCATGCTTTCAGTCATGAACGAAGCACATAAAATGCAAGATAAAAATAAATAAATAGGAACAATCAAAACATACTCTTTACAACCGAATAGTCACCTTCAAATATCAATATTTACTGGATGAGGTGCAGGCAGCTACAGGAATTGTCATTTGTTACTTTATAATCGAAAATTATGTAGGGATGCCAGTAGGATGCCAAATATCGTGATGAATATAAATTTTTTAATGTTCAATGAGATATGATATTACCTACATATTTCTAAAATTAACCTCATAATTTCTACATGGTCCTTCAATAAAATGAATATTGTCCAATCATCTATATAATCCTCTAACAATTTATGTATAATATCCTTGAAAGCAGCTACTACTACTCTACAGAATATTGTTGGTGCATTCCTTAAACCAAATGGCATTATTGTGTATTGGTATTACCCCCGCTCTGGTACAAATGTGGTTTTGTACCTGTCCCCGGAGCAATTATGATCTGATCGTATCCTGAAAATCTATTTGTGAAAGAGTACACTTCCTATCCTCCAACATTCTCTAAAACCTCATTTGTAAATGGAGTAAGAAAAGGTTCATGCAAGCATGCATCATTTAAATTTCTCAAATACACACATATCCTAATCGCTCTAGTCTTATTTTACTGAAACACCATTGGACTAATCCACTTTAATTATTCCACATGCTCTATGATTCCCAATTCTAGAATTCTGTCAATTTTTGCCTTAACCGTCTCTTATAGATGGGGTTTAATCTGTATGGTCTCTATCTAAATAGTTTTGTTTCTGGTCTAAGGGGTATATTTATTTCCCCAAGTTCTCCTGCTACCCCTTTCATCTCTGAAAATGTGGTTGGGAATAAGTCACTATACTCACACAGTAATTCAATTATCTTTTCAATTGTCTCACTGTCCCAACAATCTCCAATGTCGGTTGTCTTTGGGTTCTCTTATGTCCCAATATTATTCTTTTCAATATTCATAAGTGCAGTAAATTATTTTTATTGTAATAGAGGTCCTCCCAACCCTCTTTCTCCTTCCCTTTCTAATATATGTATGTCATGTGGGTTTTCCTCTACTTCTTCATCCGCTGCAACCTGATAACAGTAAACTAATTTTCCAAGCATTTATTTTATGTAATCTCTATCTACTGTCACTGTATATGCACCATAATCATCAAATATCTTCCATTTGATCCTCTATGATGCTATATCCACCCATGAATTATCACATTCAAATGCAAAGGTCCTAATAAAGTTTTGTTGCATTGCGCCCCAACTTGTAGTTTCTCTGCACAATTTATGCTCCTTGTACCAATTACTCGGTATTCCTTCAAATGTATGAATAAAGTAATGCATCCTTTTGCCTGGTGGTAATAATATCCATCTACTGACATAATTATGTGTGTGTTTTCTTAGTTTTCCTCTTCCATCTTACTTCTATAAGGGTCTATCATGTTGACTCCTACCAAATCTTATACGCAACAGTCGCTTACACTGGTAGTAGTCTTGAATTACCTTCTTATGTGCACCCCACCATCGTGAAGGTATGTCCTTGGATTTTATATCCAACACTAATAATATGTGACTATCCAAAACCTCTGATTCGAACTATATCAGGAATTTTTCTAAATTTTCATCTTCAGTAAATGTGGGAAACTGTCTTACTTTTGTCCCAACCCATCTTATTGTGCAAGTAACTTTGGCACACCTCCTAGTAGAGACTTCATGCAATCTTTTATTCCAATTTTATACTCCAGTATCCGAATCTGACATGTCGAAATTAATACTCCTCCAACCGAGCACTCCCTCTGCAGTTGGATTCACATAGTGTTCATCTCACGCAGTAGTTCTATACAATTGGTTCACATCATCCTCTAGAACACTGTCAGGTACATGTTCTAAATATAGTTAATAATCTAAGGGATCTAAAGTTGCTACTAACCTAAATTTCCCATCCTTAAATATCATATTCCTAGTCTTTAAGTTAATTACGCCGAAAGGCGTACACCTATTGACAATGGGCACATTTAATGATCTTTTAACCATAAATTTCAATTGTGTGGTTATCAATTAAAGATGATTGCATATTCTTAGTAGTCCTTCCAAATCAATGAATGCGATCTCATGTTCATAACTTTCTAACATTTTTAAAATCTTTCGTTATCCTGTTTAGTTTTTAACATTTACTTAATATGATTAAGAAATTACCATGTGACCATCTAATTGCCACCTTCAAACGATTAACAAACTTAATTGAAATTACAAATTTACTCCACCATTAACTTTTTATTATTTTACAGTATTACATTTACATTTGTGCCACATTTAAGGCAGCCCCATAATTACAATGGTTTCATATTCATAATTACCAGCCGTAAGACTTTCGACGTTCACCAGCCGCGACTTAGAATCTGTGCATGTTATGTATTGATTATCAAAGGCCCAATCAATTCCAAATAGTTTTGGAAATGGTATAGACTCATCCACCATATCCATCACTTCAAAGTTTTTTGTGGTGCGCAAACCATCTATATCCATTGTTGTAATCTTCAACCTACCTATGGGAATCACTCCCTTATGGTTTTCTAGATTCAATTGGATATTGGAATACCCTAGTGTAGGTTCTCCCATTGCTTCCCAAGTCTTATTTGGAAAAATGTTGACATTTGATCCTAAGTCTAGGATAACATTTCCCATGTTAAAGTCTCCTATATTTACATTCAATTGAAACTCTCTGCGAGTTATTTTCTTTCTATGGAAATGATTAATATTCTTTGGCTATGTTGCTACCCTTTCCTCTATGATATACTTATCAAGCATACTCTTAAAAAAATCCATGGAATTCTTATCATTAAGTAATTTAAAGCAAGATTCCAGGAAACTCTTTTCACTTCCCATATTCACTCACACACGAATAAGTGCTTCTCTGGGTATTTTGATCCATCCCCACGAAACTATGGTAATATTATCGTTGGATCTACAACTCCCATTGTAGAATGTATTGTACCTGCTTCGCGTGGTACTACTATCTGTGTACTATTGTTCAGACTTGAAATCCCACTGGTATTCCTATCGGTACTTCCACTTGTACCACTACCTACATTTTTGTTGGTACTTCCACTTGTACCTTCACTTCTATTCAGATCTCCTAGATTCCTCTGACCGTCAATCACCTTCTCTCTAAAAATGTATTTCTTTGTTGATGTGTTAATCATACATGTGGCTGTAGGTTCTAAATTGATTCAGATCTGGATAGGGGTACCTGCTTCCTCATTATATCTTGCTCCTCTATTATTTATTCCATATGTAGTATGAAATATTTATTCAATGTTCTCTATAGAACCGAGATCCTCTACCTCTTCCTCATCACTCTCCAAGCCTTCCCTCTTGGCTACTAATATTTTCTTCCTATTGAGCTTATACTAGAAGGGTCTGCCACTGCGCATCATTCCTTACTTCTGCATAATTTCCTGGATCTCCTCTTGATCCATCATAATGAGACCTTTCTCTTTATTTTCCTCTCCTCTATCCATTTCCCCCTCCATCCTAGACATTCCTCATTGTTTCCCCTAATTCCCCCATGCACGCAAGGTAGTTTAGCTGTCTGATTCCATAGTTAATATCCCTTTATCATGCAATAATCTCTTGATGGAAGTGTACAACGACCTAATGTACCTTCCCATTGGACCCTTAAGAAACTCCTTATCTACTACACTGTAAGAGTTCAATGTATCTACTATAGACACAATGATATACCCCACTACAATGTTCTCTAGCCATAAATCTATTGCATGCGTGAATTTTGTATTAACCCTCTGCAACCCCACAATACTATCTTATATCCAATACACTAATCTAACTCTATTTGTTGGATGGGTATCTTTTAACTATGCTATCCACTACTGCAATAGTGTGGGAATATCACTAAATAAAATCTCGTTTATTTCACTGAATACATATTTCTCCAAGTATTGTCTTGGCTTAAACCTAGGGCTTCTATTATCTTTGTGGAAAAATTCTAGTTCTTGAACTGTCAACCATATTTCAATCTCTTCTTTCGTGGGGTTCCAACCTAAACAAATATCCTTTCTTAAACCCTCACACTATATTGCGTGATACACCCCTCTCAATATAATATTATGAGCTCCCACCGGAAACAAAACCATTGTTGGGTTTTATGGGCTGACCCAGGTTCTAACTACAAGATTACCAACTTCCCTTCGACCATCGTCCCTTCTAGATACCATAAGGAAACACACCACACATAGGGCAGTGTGCAATCTCACTCGAAATGGATTCAATGGGTGGTCGCAGGACTCAGGTGTCTACAACCATGGGATGTGATGTGCTTCTCTCTCATTGGCATTAGATCTAATCAATTACTATCCCTCGAATACCCCTTCATTATGCTAACCCTAGAAGGATCTTAATTCTGACCAATGACACAACTACTCCAACAAAACTTCATGAACCATTATAACAACATATACCAAATGACATATATTCATTTACTATAAAAATAATATTCATATCTGAATACTAACTATGACATTCATTCCTTAGTGTTGTTCTACAGATTTCATCAGTTATTCTTAGTGCACAGTATTATTTCCTTTATCATTTTAACATGTCAACATAAAATCATTAAAGAAAATATAATAAAAAGTACTGCAAACATTCACACATAACCCAAATATATCATGGTTCACCCCCTTCTGGGGCTACGTCCACAAATATGAGTCGCTTCAACTTTGTATTAATCTTCATGCAAAATCCAGTGTTGCGCATTGTACAATTCTTCCTCCATTACAATCGATTCCCACAGATCGTGATAGTCTTTAAAGAACATAGACTACTAACCAACCAACTAATGAACAAACTAAATAACTGACTAACTCTTTCCACAGTCCTAATATATTCTACTTATACAAAAAATGGGACAAATTCTTGACAAAAACCCTAACCCTAAGAGGATTAGGTTTGTCCACTTTTCAACTACTCCACAACAATTTTTCCACTTTGTAACTGATTTTTCTCAATGTTGGTTTTCCTCTGTTTCTGACATGGCTTTTCCTCTGTTTCTAGTGCGCTCCCCATTTTCTGGCATTGCTCTTCCTCTATCTCCTGTGTGCTCCCCATTTTTCGGCGTTGCCTTATCTTTTCTGATTTCTTCCTTGATTCCTTTAAAACTTCCTTGATTTTCTCCGAAAATTGGCCTACACCAAAAAAAACCATTCTCATGCATAAGGTAAAACACAACCATTACCTCATAAGAAAACAAAAAATATATAAACACTTTACTTTTTAAAACGTTTATGCAACCAACTTCATGGGAAGCACATTCTACCCAACCACTGGATTGTTGTTCAATATATCAACAACAAGTCACCCCGAGCTTGGGATAGGAATCCATAAGATAAGGGTGCCTCTTAAAATCCACTCATAGCTCTAAATCGCACAACCCACTGGTATTCTCCTACATCCATCACAAATTTCCTCCAACTTTATTCCTCTTGACCTACCCAACCCAAGGAATTTACCCCTTCACTGCTCTCAGTCCCTCAAGTGTCCCATTCATTTATCAGGGTCTCTATGGCATAGTTAACTATGAATCTCTCTTCTGGTAACTCAAGGGAACTAACTTATAGGAAAAATACCAGGAAAGACAATGACAACACTTGTTTTTAGAGTGCAACTCACCCAAGATATCACTCTTTAGGCTTGACAACCAAGTTCTTGAATCTTCATCTCCAAAATGATTCAAAAATTCTCCAACATCCTCCAAAATTCACCTCGCCTTCTTGGTCTAGATACACTCCTCTTTTTCCTTTCTCTCCCCTTTCCATTCATGCAAAACTGAATGTGAAAAACTCACAATTCCCCCCCATACGAACTTCATCTATTTTCCAAAGAAAATTGACTTCTCTCTCTTCCCAATGTTGATTGTATTGCAACCCCATGCTTCCAATAACTATAGAAGTGACTTATACAACCACCCCTTAACATGTATTAGTGATTGGTCTCTCATACACGTAAACAAAAAATAGAAGGATTTCCCAATTGACAATGTAATTCAGAAATATGGGTTTGGATTCATACTCGTAATTAATTTCCTCCTTGAACTCTTCTTAGACACTCCTAAACATTTTCYCCACTTCTGGATTAATCAACTCCCATCTCTCTTCATATTTCCAATAGTTGGGATCACATTATTTTTATTAAAATTAGAAAGTACATTTTGTAGATTACATCGCTTGGCCATATCCATATTCATATCTACATTATGCATAAATTAAACTGGGGATTATAGTGGGGATGTTACACTACACAATCAATCAAATCCATGGGGGATATCAATCAACAAAGACATAGAAGAGTAGGTTGAAGTATGGGCATCGCAGTTAGTTCATGAGAGTTCAAGAATTAGACATTTTTAAAGTTTTGATTGAGGTTGTAGTAGAAACAAAAGAATGAAGAGTGATCATCACAGTAACATAGTGATAGCTTCATCATTGCAGAAAAAGTTGATGAGAAGATTCCCTTCCAGAGTTGTGATTAGATTGGTCACACACAACTTTGTGCAGAGGGAAATGTCGATCGTTGCATAGGCTGTATATTATTGTAGTGTGAGTTAGAATCATGGGGTTTCTACTTCACAAGGAAACTTGAGGTTTCCACTTTAGCATAATTTGGGGTTTCCAGTTAGCACGAAGGTTGGGGATTCCAATAAAATTAGTTGTGATGGGGGCATGAGTTTAGGTGCAGACTTGGAGATCGCAGATTGTATGGATGTTATCAGGGAGAAAACCAACTTGAGGTGGGGGGGATGTAATTGATTTGGCTAGAAATTCATGGAGACCATTGCACAAGTCCTCAAGAAGATAGAACTTGGGGTTGATTCAACACCTAAGAGTTACACTAGATAGGAAAGTGGATGCCTTGAGCATGGAAATGAAGCAAGGGGATTTCCTGAGCATGAGTTGTAGTATTGGGTGAAAGGAACCAAGAGAAGGGGTGTAACAAAGAGGTTGGGGCACATCGACATGAGGATTGCAAGAATTTTGGAGAGAACCAGTCCCAAGGGACGTGTCGATTGATGGGAAAGAGGCTCTTTTGGGCACATTAAGTCCACAAAAGGCACGATGATTCATTTGGTCGTGATGGTTTGTGAAGGGGAACAATGCACCCAAAGGACACGATGATTCGCGACAATGATCTTTGGATTCCATATAAGAGAACGAGGATGCAAAACAAAGGAAGGAATATTTCAACGACAAGGAAAGAAATATTATAACTACGATTCTAAGGAATATTTGTACGAAGAGAGGTGACCTCCCTAAAGGATCCAAGTCGCTTCACATGGGAGGACTTGTGCGACCTTTAGGTGATTATGTGGACAAAGTTCAGGCAACCTCCTTTTGGGCTAGGTTTGGGGAAATATTTTCACAGGGCTATGTGAGGCAACTATGAGACATAATCGTAGGTATGTGTGAAGTGTTATGATAGAGAAGAGATCGTGAGTCTGTGGTGGATGCAGGTTTGGGGTGCTCCGTAGGAGTTGTGAATTTTTTTGTGATGAATGAGTGTTGGTATGATGAATCTGTGTATGAGTGTCATGGTGAGGTGACTCCTCCCAAGTTGTAAACCAAACATGTAGTGCTCATATTTTAATTGTTTCGCAATAATAAGAGTTAGTCAGGTGTTAGGAACGTCTTGTGCCACCCGCACCATATATGTTTGTCTCTTGTTTTCTCCATAAGTGTCCTCTTTGTTTCCTAGTTGTATGTTTAAATGAAAAAGTATTAAGAATGTTGACAAATTGACTTAGTATACAAGAGAGTAGGAGTGTGATTGACCCATAACCTAGAATAGAGTATGAGTATGCTCTAAGTGAAAAGGCATAGTTCAGACGAATTATCATTTGGATGTCCTCAAGAGATGCACAATCGCAAGATTAGAGAAAGCACAATGTAAATGCATAAAAAAATGTATCAAAGAAAAATATTTCATTATTTTCCATTTCTTAAATAGTTGCACTCATAACTTACAATGTTTTCAGAAGATTTCCTTAGCTAAGCTATAGAGTACCTTACTTTTTCTTTTGCATGGCATAATAAGCCATAAATTATATTGTTCGTTTCTGGTCCAACCATGCTATGTGATTAGCGTTGAAAATTATGCAAGAAATTAGATTAGAATCAATTATTATGAACTTACACCTCAAAACATTCTTATTGTGCCATTAGAGAGTTTTAGCATTTATTTTAATTACAACGATGAATTAATTAAGATGATTAAATGTAGAATATTTTTGTATAATTGCAATTAGATTTTCTTTTATCCGCTATCTGCAATCTGAGTTTAGGTTTGGGATCTGAAATTCATATAACATGTCCACGAAATCCGACCATAGTGTTGTGCACGATTATAACTTTAGAATCATTTGGAGTACACATCTAGAAGGTTATCGTCAGTTGTTTCATCGATTTTTGTTTGCAAGCCCATAGGTCTTTTGCATCCGTATTCGACCATTTCCTAGCTGGTCAGTCGTCAAGTTTCTTATCGACTCTGAATTTATTTGTTTCGTGTGTTCTCCGATCGATAAAGATAAAACCAACATTTAAACCAGAGGAAATCAGATCCGCTTTACTCCAAACCGCTAACTATCTCACCACAATTAGAGTACCTTTATATGTTTGCTCCAGCTCTCTATACATTCCTTATATTAGAGAGCTCCAGACTTTATTTATATTTGAATGTTTACATTTTCAATAGAATCTACATTTTCAATTTCACAAAGAGAATAATACGTGTCAAACCTCCAATCAAATCTACATTTTCAATTTCACAAAGAGAACAATATATGTCAAACCAAGGAATTCAAGATATGAAAACCCATCCATTGATATAACGAATGAATCCTTAGTTATGACTGAATACTAAAAGTGAGATTTGAAT
>JZKD02S2230189.1:0-17224 GCA_000966675.3 Picea glauca
GAGTGAACTGCCACCTAGCCGAGTTAACTAGTTAATTAGTCTTCAGTTCACTGACTGAAACAACATGTAGTGAGGAGTATATCGAGGAATCAAGGGTAATGTTCCAGTCTGGTGATGAAACCAAGTAAAATTCACATTATTTGGTGATGATCCCAATTCTGCATGGTGATAATCCCAATGTAGCATCTAGACTCCACTAAACTGATCAAACTGAAGTGAAAACTGAAGAGAATATTCTTCCTAGAGGAGTATTCCCCATAAAATATAGGAGAATGGATAATGACTAACTATGACTAATAAACAAGGAAAAACCTTAGGAAAAATAAATCCTAAGTATGTGTGAAGTAACTCCAACATCCCCCCTGAACATCACTATGGTGAAAATAAAGAATGGGTCCCGACAACAATGCCATGTTAGGTACCCAAATGCAAAAGATACACTGAAATAGAGTGAGGAAAGAGGGGAAACCTCATGGGAACCCCCCCCCTCAAGGTACAATTTATGTAAAAAAAAAATTAGAAGGAATAAAAAATAGTTGCTAAGCAACCTTGTCCTTCACTCGAAGAAGACCTCGCAACTGTGCAAGTTTGTGCTCGTTGAAGATTTTGTTGGAGATGTAGATGTCTGCATGGATATGATGTAGTATATGCACCATTGGGATGTCCACACATATCCACTTTCTCTTCTTGTAATGAAAAATATCCCAATAAAGTTTGGATGAAACTTTGAAAACCGTGCGGCCGTTTCCAGAAAAAACACTGAAAGTTTGTTGATTTAAAAACGATCATAACTTCACTTCTTGGACTCCGTTTCAAATGATTTTTTTTTTGAAATTGGATATTTTCTCGAGAGGAATTAAAATATCCAATTTTTTTCTGCAAAATGTTCTCATAAAATATCAGAATTGAGTCTGATCGCGGCTCCCTTTTTGTCTGATGAGATGCATGCATTGCGCATGGAAAAGTGACTGCATGTGACTCCTGAGATGCATGCCACATATATTCCACATGAAATTCAGAAAACAAATCTGAAATGGATTAGACATAATCTTCAATTAATGGAATACAAATTTGTGCAAATACTTGTGTAGAAGACTCTTCAGAATAAAATGTTTGATCTTCTGATGGCTTCTCTTTTGGCTCTATCTGTTCAACCTCATGCATGGAATATTCATAATATTCTTTATTCCCCCCAAAAACCTCCAATATGGTCCATAATTAATTTGGAGTTGATTCTTGTGAGTCATCATTTACTTGATGGATAATTTTAGGAGAAATAGACAAGAAGATAAATCCTATGGCCATATCTTGTCTATTGAAAAAGTAATTTTTCTCATCGGCGGAATCAGGCTCTACTTCCATTGCCATGGTTATTTGGTATAAGCCTCTACTTCTAAGAAGAAGTATAATCTTTGGCTTCCACTCCAAATAGTTATGAGGCGTGAGAAGTATTATTGGTGAGGAAAACATATATTTCATCTTTATGTGCTCTTCAGTCTTTAGTACCTACAAAAATAATTTGGTGTAGATTTTTCTTAGCAATCTGTCGAATATGATACCATGTAAATGTGTTTAACCTGCACAAAATAGATCTAGCTAAAAAATACTACACACATTTGCAGAGAGAAATTGAGAAAGAAGAAGAATGAGAGAAATAATGGAAGAATTCTCATTAACCATATTCCACACTCAAAGAGTGAATAATTTACAATAGATATAAGATACATGAGTAAATAATGATCCATAATGGTGGTCTAGAGTGATCTAGACACACAACAATAGTTACAAGAGTAAACTGCCACCTAGTCTAGTCTCTCAGGCAGTTACAGGAGTGAACTTCCACCTAACTAGGTTAACTAGTCAATCAGTCTTCAGTTAACTGACTGAAACATAGTGTAGTGAGGAGTAGATCAAGGAATCAAGGGTAATGTGCCAGTCTGGTGATGAAACCAAGTAAAATGCACATTAGTTGGTGATGATCTCTGTTGAAGAAAAGTTTAATTTTCCTCTCTAAATCCAAGTCTCCTTTTTCTCTGGTTACAGAGCCGCCCCTAGTTCTATAAATGAAGTCGAAGGTCTTTCAGGATTTTCGGATTTCGGAGTTTGGCTATTCACGAGGTATGCTTTTTTTTTTATAGAAAATCCAAAGTCCTGGTACCAAAATCTCGAAAAAGTGATGGTTTAAAAGGCTTTGAACCATTTTTTTTAAAATAATAATTAAAAACGTCAATGACCTTCTGACTTTCACTTGTTCTTTTTCGGTAATCTCAACTCAAATTTTTTTTTAAAGTCCCGACGCGCTGCTCACGAAATACCTTTTAATCATGATTAATTAAGTTTTGAACTTTTTTAACGAATCGATAATCAGTTGTAATTCGGGAAATCAAGAGTCGACCTTGATTCTCCCTAAAACCCCGATCCCCGAAGTTGCCAAACTCTTAAAAGCTAATGCTATGTTTATTAAGAAGTAAGAATGTTTAACAATAATAAACTCCATCGTGATTTCATGATTCAAGATTCACTTGTGTCATACCTCTTGGGGACACGATGTTTGAAACTCCGAAACACAAAATCCTAAAAGAATTAAGCGCTTAAACACATATTAACCTAACTTTAAAACGAGATTAATGATAATTAAATAACTTTTTGCATTTCTCTATTCGGGAGTTTTCAATGACATTCCTTTCCAATTCCTAGTTTTGAATCGTTGATATGCGACGATATCTATGACAGATTAATGGAGATATTTTTAACGTAAAGTGCATATCTCCAGGAGTACTACCCCTCATTAAAGTATTTAATTTTCAACCCCTATATCGGTACGCTAAATTTAAGACAAGTAGAAAATTAATAAAGGTTTGTTATTTTGAATTTCATTCTTACTTTCATAACTGGGATCGAGTTATATTCATAAGAGCTTACGCATTCTTTCTCTGCAACAAGTTTTCATTTCAGCACAAATATCATGGCACCCAGAAAAGAGCCTAAGAAGAGTGAGGAGACAGGTGAAAGCTCAAATCTGGATGGAGACGTTATATTAGACACTACGCCACATGTTGTGGATACAATCAAATCCTGGAGACAGATTTTTAAAAACTTGGACTATGAGATTAGGAATTGCCCCGACGATTTTGGGGATGAAAGAACTGAAAATAAACTCAGAGACATAGCAAAGTTTGAGCTTCAAAAAATAGCCACACGACCCAGACTCATGTCACATAATGACATGATAGGCTGGGATTTAGAGAAAGCCGATGTTCCAACAAGGAGCATTCTAAACAACCAAGGGGTCATCATCGGCTCGTTCAGACCCAAGCACATCCAAGTAATGTATAAACTGCCCCCTACTTCTAAATACATTTATAATGTCGAATTCGTAAAGGAATTTCAAAGAAAGGAGTGTACTGAATCCGATCAGACATAACCAAATATAATCAAAGACTGGTGGGGAATTCCAACAATATTTAGAGTCGATACCCATGGCATTTATGCCACAAATTCATTAAACAAATACAGGGTTTATATAGCCCTAATGCTATGTAGACTTTTTGGGAGGAAAAGCCCTACTCATTTCCTTGCAGAATGGGTGCCACTTCTACACGAAGTAGATGAGGGTTTCAGTTTCAACTGGGGAAAGATTTTATCAGATAATCTAGCTAATGGGATTACAGAGTACCAAACAATAAAATCGAAGGGCAGACCTGCATATTTTTACATGTCTACATATATTATGGATGCTATTTGTTTCATGATAGCATTCCCTTTGATGGATTGGAGCTGGAACCCAGCCTGTGTGGAGCCCATTCATGTTTACCACTCTAAACTATGGGAGGAGAATGCGAAAGATTTATTTTACGAAATCTGTCATTACGTAGTCATACCTTTGCACCAAATCTTGTATGGTTTTTCACCTCCTCGTATTTCAAAGTCGATCGTGGGAAACCTCAGGGCGATTACAGATTGGTTCATTGAAGAGGGTTTCTTCTATGTCAGGGTTTTCGGGTGCTCGATTCCTCCTCATGCACTTATGAAGTTCCTTCCCGACAGACTGGTGTGCAGGGAGGTGGCCTACCAAACAGTAATAGGTGGCATCGACACAGAATTGAAAGCATCTCAGAAGAATTTCTTGCCAGTTTTTCCTGTACAAATTGCGAAGTATTCACTGCTTAAACTTGGTCATTCCAACGTAGAAGCTGCAACATTGGATGACATCAAATTGGTAGATCTTAAACTCAGAAAACATGACCCTTATCAAATTGTAGGAAATCATCTTACTCATTGCAGTACGAAAATGTATGAACATGAAGTTCCCCCCTGCGATGACATGTTCAAGGGAGCCATAACCTATGACAAAATATTAGACAGAGTTTAGGCATTATCACCCAAACTACAAGCCAACTTTATGACCTTCCATAAGCACAGGCGAAGTGGTTTTCCAAAGACACTACAAGGAGAATCAACTACCCCCCCTCTAGCTCAAGAAAGTATTCCCCCAGGTTTCATATCAAAGGCTCATGATAAAGGGACTGCAGAAGAAAATCCAAAGGAGACTGAAGCATCTTCACAAAAAGCAAAAGCTTCACAAGCAGAGCACCCAGAGTCGGAAGAAAAACTTAGGCTCGAGACACCTTCAAAGTTAGGTCAAATGATTCCTCCGTTATCATCAACTATTCATACTGATATCCCCAAAACACCAGGAGCAACTCAATCTTTAGAATTGGGTAGCCCTATTACATCTTTAACTCCTTTACAGTCAACTTTTGGGACCCCCCATTTGGATGTGATATATGTAAGTGACCTTACCCCTATCTCCATAGAAGAGATACCTCCTTTGACTACTTTTTTAGTAGGAAGTGGAAGGCTGTAGTAAATAAGGAAACACATCTGAGAGAAGGCAGAATGGTGAAAAAACACAGAGTGCTCGTAGACGGGCAAAACCTAGAAGAGGAAGATTTCACCACAAAAGTAGCAGGTTCTATGGGAGCCTTGGAAACAACCAATTTATTCTCCGTTGACTCTTTGAAAACAAGTCTGGAACAAAAAAATCAAATGATAGCTCAGCTACAGGAGAAAATAAGGCACACATAAAATAATATTCGAGAGGAGGTAAATCAAAGAGTTGAACATGCTAGAACTGTTGACAAACAAGAGTTGCAATTGTTGAGATCTAGTTTAGAGGAAGTGAACAAGCAGATGCAAATGAGTCAAGTACATGTTATTCGGTAAGAAGAATTAGTGAGATGACTGCAGGCTGAATTGAAGTCCATTGAAGGAAAAGTGTTGAATATAACAACATTTCAAGCCCAAGCACTAGAGGTGCAGGAGAAACTATATGAAGAACAACAAAACATGCTTTCTAAAATAGAAATCATTCAAAAATAATTCCTAGAAATAAGCCACTCACTGGATAACATTGCTTTCAAGGAAAAAAAAGTTACAACAACTCGCGTTTCTTTTCAAAGGGCAGTAGCGTTTTCGGCTAGAGAGGAAGTACCAATAATCCCAAAGCCGACTATGGAAGAACAGATCATGGGATACATCATGTTAAAAACATGGGAGGCTAATATTGTCAAAAGCAGGAAGATGGCAAGAGAAGTTAAGAAAGAATGTGAAGAAGTGTTTGATGAGCTAGATACTAAAACTCTGAGCATTGGCAAAGGTGATTTTCCTGGGCTATTAGGACACATAAATGTTGTAAGGCATCAACTGCATATCAAGGAGAGTTGGAATGAAGCTCAGCTTGAGATTTCACAATTGAAGCAGATTGACAACATTCTAATGGATAAGTGGATAATAAATCCAAATCTACAGTTGCAGTCGACAAAGTTTGGCAAGGGAAAGATTGAAGGCAAGCTGCCCCAAATTCAGAGGAAGTTATTTGTGTTTGAAGTAAAGGATACGTCAGAACCTTCCAAAATTTTGGTGCAGTTTCTAGACAGGTGCGTCGAGTGCTTGGGACCAAGAGAGGGAAACGTTTCAAAGAAATTATGAAGTAACACATGTGTGCTCATTTTTGTCCAATTGGTAGAAAAGAAAAAATTAACCGAGCAAAATGGTTCAAGTTTAGCATTCTGTAACCATTAGTATCTAGAAGATTAGGAGAATACTAACCATCTAGGGTTGATGGTTTTCTTTGTATACATACATTTTCAAAGATACACCAGGGGATTTTTCCTTGGCAGATTGTAGCAGAGAATTTTTTCATTTGCCAGAATTAATACAAATGCAAATCAAAGATTCCAGATCCCGTCAAGTTTGGGTTATGTGTTCCTCTGTTATTTCATATTTAACATCACTCCTTATACATCTTTGATGAATGCTTAGTTGCAATTTAGTACAACATCTACTGTGGTGATTGAATCTTTTAGTCATCTAATTGTTTACAATTTTTCCTCTATATCGGCTATCAACAGGTACAAGACTTGTGAATTATTTAGATTTCTATATCTTATGCTTCATTAAAGTTTTTCCTGTCTATTTTCTTCTTCTGTCTCAAAGTGAGATTCGTCCTTGTTTGATGCCTCACATTGTTCCACATCTTTATGTTTTCTCTCAGTCCATGCATGTTTTTTCAGTTTAGCTCAGATACGGGAAACGAACTTTGATTTCGTTATACTATTAATTCAAAATTTGGGAATTTTTTCTCACATAATCTAAAATAGAAGCAACAACCTAAAAAAAAACAAATCCTTACGACTCTTTTTCCTCCATGACTGTACCTGTTACAAGATAGCCTAATATCGAACCTGGTCTTACAGATCAGACCAGTATCACCTTAAGCCTTTTTAACACCATCTTAAAAACTGCTACTACCCGGGTTGAACTTGAACGTTCATGGGCGGCCATTGAGCAGGACATCAACATCCAGGAACAATTGGAAGCTAGACAAAGACAACTCATAAATCAACCATAGCTCCTTTTCCTTTAAAGAGTTGTTTTATCCTTCTTTATATCTTATACCCTCTTTACGGATGCCTAGACTTTATAATCCCAAGCCTTGAGTATAAACTCTAGAACACCATATTTTTGGCGCCGTTGTCGGGGACGAAGAGACGAAATTGTTTTCCCTGGGAAAATGACATTTGTAAGTTTCTCTCTTTGATAGTGAACAAAGAGTGAACACCTTTTAAAGGATAAGTTATTATTCACTTGGTGACTCCATGTTTAAGTAAGATGGCATCTAGTCGAAGTAACACCAGAAAAAACCTAGATGATAAGCAGACCAAGCCTGTTTTTGATCCTGAAAAAATAACAAAAACAAAAGGTTTCATTAAGCAAACTACTACGGCCTACCAGCCTAAGTACACACAACCTAAGTCTAAGATTCCACTTGAAATGATAACGTCGCAAGAAGTTTCCACCCAAACCTTTTTCGGAGAAACGTTGGCTAAGGCAATTGAAGCCGAGACCATAAACCCGAATTTAGTGTTCCCAGAAATTTAATCTGAATCTCATCCAACTACGTCCTGCATAAGTGAAGGTGAGAATCCCTCAGTAAAACTCATGTCGATTGATATCCCACCAACCCTTCAGTTAGATTTCCCGACCTCACAAAGTTTCGAAGAGCATACCATATAATCAGATTCCACACCTGCAGGTTCTCCCATTTACGTCTCTTGCAAATCAGAGGAACCAAGTCCCCGTATCCCGTTCCCCCCTTTTTTAGTTTTTTCATCTCCCGAGGAAGCTAAGGGATCACTATACATCTTTCAAAACCCTCTTTATAACCTACCAGTTAACTCCCCTAGGATATCTATGGCTGCTGCAGGAGGAGGAGGGGTCGATCAAGGTCCACCACCCCCTAGAATTTTCGCCAAAGTCGCTACCAGATATGATCCTTTGGTCCTCCCAGTACCCCTTCATGACTTACCTGAAAACTACATGAAGAACTTAACTAAGTTTACAGGGGAAGGAGACCTAACTGCATCCGAACATATAAATTTCTTCGATCAATTCGCAGATATTCTCAGGTCTCGAACACAAAGGCATGTATTCACGGTTGTTTGTTCAAAATTTCTAAGGGAAGGTAAGAAATTGGTTTCAGGGCTTTCCCATAGGTTCAATAGTATCTTATGATGATCTAGAAAACTCTTTTCTTAGACAGTGGGGTGAGAGAAAGGATCACCTATATTATTTAACTAAGTTTGGGGCTTTGAGGAAGAAAAATTCAGAAACTGTTATCGAATTCATTCAAAGATTTAATAAATTATATAACAAGATACCAGTTGAAGTTAAGCCTTCCCAACCCGCAACAAAATTAACGGTTGCTGGGGATTTTGAACTTGAATTCACGTTATTATTAAGAGAAAGGAGAGCAGTCGACCTTACCAGAATGCAAGACGACACCGTAGAGATTGAATCAAATATGATGGCTTCTGGTAAATTAAAAACAAAAGTGGAAACGAGAAATAGAGAGACCAAACGTTTTAAGGAACAAGCAGGACCCTCTAGATCCAGGAGATCCTCAGATGATAAAATGGACGATATGGATAGGATAATAAAATAGCTATCAAATAAAATTTCAAGGATGGAGCTAGATCAATCTAAAGTAGTTCAATTCTTTAGGAGAGATTTCAGAAGAAACCCTAATCCGCAGATACAACAAAGACAGATTGCAAATGAAGATGAAAAAGTTCAAACCCCTTTAAAAAATGAAAATTTTATAGGAGGGAATGACATACAAGAATTTGAGGATCTAGAAGGAGATATGAACAATTTGGGCGACGATTGTCTACAACCCCACTTGACTAAGGAAGATTATGAGAGGTCTTTGGACACATAAAAACAATCAAATAAAGATAATAGCATAAACAATATAGATGATTCTTCCTATCAAGGAATAACTGATACCATAATGGCCAAGCTCCAACATAAGTACAATCTAAGGCCTAAAAATAAAAACATGGCAACTATTCAACCAAAGAAAATCCTGCCAAGAGGCGAAATATACGAGCCCGCTCCAAAGGACGCCGAGATACCAAACACCCAAATAAAAGGAGTAGATCCACAAAATACCAAAACAAAGGCATCTGAGATTCGAGCTGGGAAAACTAAGGCAACTGAAAAACAGACATCAGAAGTAAAAATAACTGAAAACAAAGCAATGCAAACGAATAATCCGGAAAGGAAGGAGACCGAAGTGTCGGTTAGAGAAACCGAAAAAACTATAGGGGCTTTCAGTCTAGAAAATGATATTAACAAAATTAAAATACCGATACTTCTGGTTGAACTAGCCAAGAATCCCGTTTACCAAAAAGAAATCACCAAAATGATGAATTTTTCAGATATGGGAAGTCAAGATGACGTTATAAATTTGGAAGATGATAAGCCTAATATAATTTTCGGTCCGCATTATGAAGGGGCCATATATACCGTTGCTCCTTTCTTCATTACACTAAACGTGCACGATCATCTGCTACATAACTGCATGCTGGACTCCGGAGCCTCGCATAACGTAATGTCGACGGCTATTATGGATAGACTTGGCCTTGAAAATTACCAGGCCGTACGAAGACCTGTATTCATTTGATTCGAGAAAAGTTAAATGTGTAGGCATGATCAAAGACTTGGTAGTAAATCGTGCACAAATCCCAGTAAAATGTGTTCTGATGGATGTGGTTATTGCTTACATACCTCCAAAGTATGGTATGCTATTATCCAGGTCTTGGGGTGCTAAGCTTGGAGGATCCCTTCAGCTAGACATGACATACGCCACGATTCCAATTTTCGGAGGACAGTTCACCCGATTATACCGGGAAACGTGACTAGCATACATGGTAAGTGATCCACATAGTCCTAGGGATTACCTTGTTTATATTGTTGATCAAGATTTTGGAAATTGTATTTTATCAATTGATGGCGATATAGATGAATGTGCTGAAGATTTCACAGAAAAAAATAAAACAGAAAAGGTAAAAGAAAGTGTATATAGTACTAAAACCTGGAAAATATATTTCAATGGTGCTTCATCATGTGAAGGAGCATGTGCAGGAGTACTTTTCGTAGCACTTGGAGATGATTTTATCATTCCTTTATCTTACAGACTACAGTGGGACATAGACTGCACAAATAATGTATGCAAGTACGAGGCACTGGTTTTGGGATTAGAAGCCGCTAGAAAATTAAACATAAAAAACTTGGAAGTCTATGGAGATGCAGAATTAATTGTCAAACAAGTAAATCGGCAGTATCAGGCCAAGCATCCGAGATTGAGATCTTATAGAAACTGCGTCTGGAATTTAATGGAATTTTTTTTCGCATCAGCTAATGTCCATTACATTCCCTGTACAGAAAATACGCAAGCTGATTCATTAGCCAAAGAAGCCTCAACTTTTGCACCCCCTACAGATTTAAAACTTAAGTATCACATAGAGATGAGGCACATACCCTACATACCAAATAATAAACAACACTGGAAGGTGTTCGAAGATGATGAAAAGATCATAAAATTCCTCGAAATGGTGGAAGACTTCGCTGAAACGCACATCGAACAAGAAGACTAGAATGACCATAATTGGATTATGCAAGAGGGGGAAGATCCTCAAGAGTTCCAAGACAAGATCGTGAATCATCGCTTGTTGGTGCTAAAAAATAATCAAATCCCTAAAGGTCTAATTCCCTTAGAAATATTATTTGACCATAATGATATGCCATTGAAATCTACATTGCAGCCTCAACCGGAGGAAGTCGAAGATTGCGATATAGGCACCAAAGAAGAGCCTAGAACAGTACAAATATCAAAATATCTTCCTCCCGAGATGAAAGGTAGATATGCGGAACTCGAGCAATATAAAGATGTATTTTCTTGGTCTTATGATGAGCTAAGAACTTATGACACCACGGTGATCGAACATAAGATTTCTTTAAAGCCATGCATTAAGCCTTTCAGACAGAAGCTCAGGAAAATAAATCCCATATTATTTCCCGTAGTCGAGAAAGAAGTAAAGAAGCTCCTGGATGATAAAATAATTGTACCACGTAGGTACCCTTAGTAGGTAGATAATCTGGTCCCAGTTAGGAAGAAGAGCGGAGAAATCAGATGGTGTGTAGATTTTAGAAATCTAAATAAATAATCTCTTAAAGACAATTATCCAGTACCCAAAATGGACCATGTTTTAGAAAAAGTAGTAAGAAGGAATAGGATGTCCATGATCGATGGTTTCTCTGGTTACAACCAGATTGTCGTCAACAAACATGATAAAGAAAAAACAACCTTCACCACTCCTTAGGGTACATTTATGTATGACAAAATGCCATTTGGTTTAATGAATGCATGTGCTACCTTCCAACGGGCTATGGATATCGCCTTCATCGGTGAAAGAGATAAATTCGTGGTTATTTACCTTGATGATCTGACCATTTTTTCTAAATCTAATGAAGATCATCTGATACATATCAAGCAGATGTTCGAGAAATGTCGCAAATTTGGTTTGTATTTAAATCCCAAGAAATCTCACTTTGCAATGCAAGAAGGTAAACTCTTGGGCCATATTGTGTCTCGGGATGGAATTAAAATTGATCCTAAAAGGGTCGAAGCTATAGAAACTATAAATATTCCCAGAAATGTAAAAGAAATTCAGTTGTTTTTAGGAAAAATAAAATTTTGAGACGATTTATCCCGAATTTTGCTGAAATTCTGAAATTGATCACATATATGCTTAAGACAAACAACGAAGTTAAATGGACGGTCGAAGCTAAAGCATCGTTTGCACACATCAATAATATTATAGGTGAAGCACATGTACTGGAAAGCCCTGATTATATCAAGGAATTTTTGATCTTCTCATTTGCATCCGAACACATGATCGCAACAATGCTCCTACAAAAGAATGAAGAGGGTTTTGAACAACCAATAAAATTCTTCAGTAAAATCCCCAGAGATGCAGAATTGAAATATGACATAATGGAAAAGCATGCATATGCTATGGTGAAGGCACTAAAGGCTTTTAGAACCTACGTGTTACACTCCAAGATAATTGCGTATGTACCCACTAGTTCCATTAAAGACATATTGGTTCAACCTGACAACGATGGGAAGAGGGGTCGATGGCTTGCTAAGATTCAAGAATTCGACTTAGAGGTGAAACCGACAAAGCTCGTGAAAGGACAAGGTTTAGCTAAGCTACTAGCCAAATCAAATTTTAGAGCACTTGGTATAAATAATCTACAAGAGTATGAAGGATTTTTGGATATGGACAAACTCGACGATCAAATAGCCACAACCAATATAGAAGAAAATTTCATAACTTCAACGTGGTACAAAGATATAGTATCTTATCTATTGACCTTGAAATTCCCAAGTGATATGGCTACATCCAAGGATAGAACGTTGAAACTTCATGTGGTAAAGTACTGTATTTCAGAGAGCCAATTGTATTGGAAATACCCTCTGGGATTTCTACTAGTTTGTCTAGTCAAATTGAAGACTGAAAAAGTCATGAATGAATGCCACAAAGGGGTGTGCAGAGGGCATCATGCGTGGAGAGCAACGGCTTATAAAATCTTGAGAGTGGGATATTATTGGCCTAAATTATTCGCAGATGTAAACACCAAAGTCAGAGCCTGTGATTCATGCCAATTATTTGTAGGCAAGCAGAAACTCCCAACACTACCTCTCGTCCCGGTTAAAATAGAAGCTCCGTTCCAACAATGGGGGTTGAATTTATAGGCGAGATCAATCCACATTCTAGCGTGCAACACAAATGGATCCTGACCACTACAGATTATTTCACCAAATGGGTAGAAGCTATTCCAACTAGAAAAGCCACAGATTCAGTGGTGATGGACTTCCTAGAAGAAAACACATTATCTAGATTTGACTATCCGCGAAAGATAGTTACAGATAATTCCCAAGCATTCAAATCTATGGAAATGGTTAGCTTTTTCCAAAAGTACAATATTATATTGGATCACTCTACGACATACTATCCCCAAGGCAACAAGTTAGATGAATCATCAAATAAAAGATTAATTACCATAATTAAGAAGGTGTTGAACGAAAATAAAAAATCTTGGCATGTGCATTTGAAATACGCCCTATGGGAAAATCAGATAGGCACCAAGAAATCGATTGGCACTTCTCCATTCCAAATGGTATACATGATTGATGTGGTATTACCCATAAACCTAGCTCTACCTGTTATGAATCTTTGGCAAGATGAAAAAGAAGAACCAAACCATGTCACAAGAAGAATAAATCAACTGATTGAAGTTCATCAGAATAGGGCTGAGGTTGACGAAAAGATGTAGAAATATCAAGACAACATGAAAGTATTGTTCGATCATAAGGCTAAAGATAGGGAATTCCTTTCTGGTGATTTGGTTCTGAAATGGGACGCTAGGAGGGAAGACTTGACAAAACATGGTAAATTTGATCATATCTGGTATGGACCATTCAAAGTCACAACTTTTGAAAGGAGGAACTCATTTTTGTTAGAAAATTTGGATGGTAAAATCCTCAACGCCTCTATCAACGAGCGTTTTCTGAAGCACTATATGCAATAAACAATTCCCAAATTTCCACTGTATATATCAGTTTGTGTTTTCTGTTTTTACAAATTTTCAGTAAGTTTTACTTTCACCGTAAATAAAGTAGGTTAGTGATCTCCTAGAAATAGAGATATGAGATGTTCAACACATTGAATTCTATAAATCATAAAACCCTCACACTCTTCATGTTGCCTTCTTGTAGGATTCTGGTCTACAATCCAAACACCAAAGAGAATAAAATGGATGGTCATGTATCGAGAATTTTATTCACTCAGAACATGTGATAACGGATAATTTACTTAGATGAGAATGAAATGGTAAGACAAAGGTATGAATTTCCGAAATGTTTAGATTTCAAATGAATATCATCTAGGTGCAACAACGGTCTCTTGAGAATGAACATATTCGCCCGAGGTGTCATAAATAGAACGAAGTTTCATATGGATCATAAAGACTCCCCTGGATAAGATAAAAATAAGTAAAATAAACAAAAGAATTAAAGTGACCTCAAAGAAAGGGTTCCAGGTCAGGATTGTGCTACCACAACTATGCTTATCAAGTTCAAAACCTTCTCTGTCATCCTGGTCCAATCCCTGGTTTTTCCTTTGACTCCAAATGCCCTCCCAGTGTTTCCATAGAAGAAGGAGAGGTTACACTTTATCTTCGAAAGCTGGAAAAAAAATCTTTAAGAAAAAGGGAAAGCCCTCGTGACCCCTCAAACTCTTACTGAACAAAGATGTATAGGTTAATCCTAACTCTCTTGGTTCTTCTCATAGGTTCTAGAAGTTTAGCCTTGCTCAAAAGAAGGTCCCTGTAAATAAATTTCTCCCATAAGTTTTCCTGTGGACTAAGATGTTTTGAAGGTCAAAGGGAAACTGATGCAGAGTAATCAAAGGGAGTTGACATGCCTCCATTGTAAAATTATACACATATATCACCCCTGGTACAATTTATAGTAATTGATTTCCCCCACTTCATGTCAAGAAAAATATAAGACGGATGGTGAAAGGAAATTCAAGAAACTGATTTCCCCCATCCAGTCCAAAAGAGAGATGATGAAAGTAAATTCATAAAATGATTTCTCTCATCTCAACATTTAAATGCAAAGTTACAACTTGAAGTGGTGAAAGGAAATTCAATAAAGGGGATCAAATAACTTCACCGGGGTACTGAACAGGCTCGCTGGCAGTGAAACAATGTCTAAGATATATGTAAGGCTGTTATACATGAATTTTACTGTACTCTGGTAAATCAGTTTTCCCGTAAAACTATATCTACATCCCAAGTTTGCGCAAGACTTCCCAATTATAAACATTAAAATTGCTTCACCTTGAGGCAAGCAAGATCAACAAAACCTGTTAAAGTTCCTAAGGTTGTTTGGATTATCTTAAGTGGACCGAAAATCAGTATCAGGAAAGAGGAAGCCAGGTGACCCAAAATTGAGATTAGAGAATGATTGGGTTTCGAAAGCTTTCGGAGATAAGGATGAAACCCCCTTTCTTTTCCTCTGCATTCTCTTTCTGAACAAGTTTGCAGAAACAAATTAATGACTCCATTTGCCCAATAAAGCATGTGGTCTATTGTTCTTCTCGTCCCACAGGGAGACAAGATCCCTATATGGAGCCTATGTTGAAGCAAAGTTTAATTTTCCTCTCTAAATACAAGTCTCCTTTTTTTCTGGTTACGGAGCTGCCCTTAGTTCTAAAAATGAAGTCGGAGGTCTTTCGAGATTTTCGGATTTCGGGGTTCAGCTATTCATGAGGTATGTTTTTTTTTATAGCAACTCCAATGTCTTGGTAACGAAGTCTCCAAAAAGTGACGGTTTAAAAGGCTTTGGACCATTTTTTTTTAAAGTAATAATTAAAAACGTCAACAACCTTTTGACTTTCACTTGTTCTTTTTCTGTAATCTCAACTCAACTAGCTTTTTAAAGTCCCGACGCACTGCTCACGAAATACCTTTTAATCATGATTAATTAAGTTTTAAACATTTTTAACGAATCGATAATCAGTCGTAATTCGGGAAATCAAGAGTCGACCTTGAGTCTCCTTAAAACCCCAATCCCCAAAGTTGCGAATCTCTTAAAAGATAATGCTATGTTTATTAAGAAGTAAGAAGGTTTAACGATAATAAACTCCATCGCGATTTCGCGATTTGGGATTCACTTGTGTCATACCTCTTGGGGACACGATGTTTGAAACTCCGAAACACAAAATCCCAAAAGAATTAAGCGCTTAAACAAAGATTAACTTAACTCTAAAGCGAGATTAATGATAATTAAATAACTTTTCACATTTTGCTATTCGGGAGTTTTCAATGACATTCCTTTCCAAGTCCCAGTTTTGAATCGCTGATATGCGACGATATCTATGACAGATTAATGGAGATATTTTTAACGTAAAGTGTGTATCTCGAGGTGTAATACCCCTCATTAAAGCATTTACTTTTCAGCGCCTGTATCGTGTTAGGGTCCTAACCCGCACATAGGTAGAACAATATATTCGCATGTAATAAAGGTCAATATTAATAAGGCCTTATAATAAAATAGAATAAGTCGAATGTAAGAAGACCTAATAGAAGCTTCCACTTCTATAAGGATATTCCTCTAGATGCTTCTTTTGATAGACATATTTAGTATAAATAAGAGTCGAGGGTATGAGAACCATAGCTTGGAGATTATTGTAATAGAGCTCTGCTTGACTAGAGGTTTCCTTCTCGAAGAGGCTCGTGAACATTGCTCTCAGAATCAAAGTGCTATTTTATGTTCTTATTCTTATATCATTTCAGTGTTATTGTGGTGATTATTCTGGTTATATTACTGTTATTCTGCCATATCTAGCATTTTATTTCCATTCTGTATATTTTTATATCTGGTATATTACAAGTGGTATCAAAGCACTTTCCTTGGCAGAAATTGTGGGTTATTTTTTTTCCAGGGTAGAGATGTATTCTGGCGTCTTTAAGCCACGCAAATCTATCATTACATGCATAAACCCATGGTTGAGGTATTCATACTCGCAGGAAATACAAGTGGTTTTTAAGCGCACATCTGTTGGCCACCCTTGTAACCCCTGTTGGTACCCCTTCGAGTGGTAGTGCATTAGACATCACCTGTGTACGGATCAGCCTAGATTTCTTGAAGCCCTCTTTAGATAAACTGATCAACCGCTTGAATTCTATAGTGCCACCGAGAACAACACTCGAAGAGATACTCTCTAGTACCTGGGTAGTTGGGTGGTATGACTAAGGGTATGGTCTATCCTCCTTAGTTAGTGCCATGAGATATTGGGCCGAGTACTACTGTTGGACCCCGCACGTATATCAGAGAGATATAGCATAGGGAAAACCCTTGTCTATAGAACCCTTGAATACTTAACCCTGGGGACAAAAACATAAAAAATTTAAAATAGACAAGATCTATTGCCGCACAACTGTGTTCTGGTTCCCAAGTAAATACACATTTCTTTCTGGTTAAGCATTTGGGAATTTCCTCCCTGCAGTATTCTTCAGACCAGAGTCTGGAAATATTTTCACCATTGTTTGAGACCTATTCCATTGGATTCATCTCTTCGCCCTTATCACATTCATACATATCATTTTTTGGGTAATTTTTTGACCTCGCCCGCCCCTTTTCAGTTCCCCCATCCTCATGGCCCATACCCGTAGCCAAGACTTGGAAGCTCGCTTCAACACCTTGCAATCTGGTCTCATCGAGACCCAACAAGAAGTGAAACAA
>JZKD02S2230200.1:10581-23795 GCA_000966675.3 Picea glauca
CATTCCTAACTTTAAAGGAGGATAACTACTTTTAGTTATGGAATGTAGTTACAATTTTGATGAAACTCTTTTCATATAAAAAGAGAGAAACATAATCAAAGCTATGGGTTTTTCTAGATATCCGAAACTTATGGAGAGATTCTAAGTTTTGCAAAAGGGATAACTCTTTGCATTGTTGTAAGCGAATAATTTTTTTTTGTAAAGTCTTGGTTATTTCTCTTGAACGAGATAATCAAGCTATTAAATTCAGTTTTGTTTATCTTTGTCCAAATTGGTGTAATTATCAGTTTTAGCACTGCTTTTGAAATTTGAGAATTTATGCTTATTCTAAAGCATTGTAAATCTATCTTTGCAGGGCTGGACAAATTTATTTAATGACTAAACATTGTGTTCAAGTAAATTATTATGTATTTATTGTTAGTTGTCTATCAGTTTATTGTATGTTAATTTATGAGCTTGACATTGTTATCTTATTAGAACTTCTTCTATAATATAACAACCCTTCATTTACCTTGAATGCAATCATTTTAATATTGAAATTAAGTATGTGCATCCAACTATTTGATATTTGTTATTATATAGTTGTTAATGCATATTTGTTTTATTAGTTGTAAGTTAGAAGAACTATTTTTCTACCTTTGTAACTTATTTTTACCTTTTATTCAATTTTGGTTCATTTTAGTTTTTGTCTTGCTCTTAATTGAAAGTTAGACTATTCCTCTTTAAATTGAGATAGGTTAGATTAGGTTCTTGCATTCTAGATTAAAACTGCATATGCATTTAATCCATAAAGTCTCCTTTCGCAGGAGCAAAACCCAGTGTGGCATGGCTAAGCCCTTATGTCAGCCTAAGGGTTGCTTTCTTTCAAGCTAGCAGCGAGAGGGAAAATCGGGTATATCTTTTCTCGTTGATGTTAATCAAGAATATCACAAGTCAATAAGAAGAGTTAGAAGGTTGTTCCTTTTCTTTTGTTTGTTGATCAAATCAAGTGATAATATACATCAACAAATACAAGGCCATGTGTATATATATTTGTACATATAAATTAACTTAGCTTAGGTTGATATTAGGTTAGTCTTAGGACAAGGGTAACCAGAGACCCATTTGAACCAGTCAAAATCACCATCCCAAACGGATAAGGGCCTAATTGGGGCCCTGTCCGGGTGATCTTCTTATAATGTTGAACATGGTCATTTTTGGCGCTAGATGGAGGGTCACCGATGAGTGTGCATGTCAAGTTAATTCATTTTGAGTTGTTTGTTTTTAATTATTTTACTTTTATTCAATGGCTCCTAAACTTCCTATTTGGAGTTGTGTATCTGGTCGAGCATTTTGCAGCACTCCAATAAAGGTAGTTAAGCACTTGTCAAAGGTAAAATTTAATGGTGAGTTTAATTCTTGTGCATTTAATCATGTTCATCAGTTTGTTTTGGATTGTAAAAAAATTGATATTGATGATGGTGTTATGTGCAGTATTTTCACTCTCACCTTAACAGGTCAAGCCAAAGACTGGTGTAGATCCTTGCCAGTTGCCTCTATTCATGGTTGGGACGAGTTCACAATAAATTTCCTTCATAATTTTCAGGACTACAATTATGAAAAGGTTTGTGATCAACTTGAAACTCTTTGTAGATTTGAAGGTGAGTCTTTTAATGATTTTCATATTCGTTTTAAATTGATTTGTTTTCAATTTAAATCTAATGATTTGCCTTCACATGTTGAACTGATAGGGTGGTTTAAACATGTTCCTTCTCTCCTTTGTATTTCTAATAATCACAATGAATATGAAAATATCATTTTTCTAAGTTCTTTCACTACTATTGATTGTTCTCTCAAAGCAACTAATGACATGATTATACCTCTTTCATTTAATAATTCAAAGACTGAAAATGAACTTTAGGAAGATGTTAGTACATCTAATAAAAAAAATTATTCTCTTGAAATTGTTTTAGATCCAAATGAAACGGTTAATTGTCATGAAAAAGATAAGTATAAAACAGTTTCAGATCTACTAAATTCTAGTTTTCAAGAATATATAATTGATCAAAAATATGACAATCCTGAAAATTTTTCCCTTGCTAGTAAATTTGATTTCATTACTAAAGAAAACAGTCAAGAGGTAGTATTAGGAAATCAAATGTCATCTTCCATTTTAAGTGATCATCTTTCAAACAAAGAAACATTTAGATCTACATGTTTGGAAAGTTATTTTTCATTATATCATGATATGTTTATCAATAGTAATTTGTTTGATAATCATTTAGAGGTTCTTCCTTATAGTGATAGCATATTTCAAAATGGAGGAGACACCATCAATAAAAAAAGTTACGAACATTTTACTAATAATGATTCAGATAATGAATTATCATATGATCATTTTTCTAAGCCTTATGACATACTTTTCTTTGATCATGTCTTCAGTTTCAATTCATCATCTTTGAAGGAAGAGAGTACTAATAAAAAATCTGAAGTCATTTATGATGATAACTTGAGTATTGAGAATGTTGAGACACTTCACCCTTCAGTGATGGTTATGTCAGGTTCTCAAATTCTCAATCCTTCAAGTCAATCTATGTTTGAAGATGAGAAAATTCATTTTTCAATGAATGTTTCGATAAATTCTCATTTTCATTATAATGATTTCAACATTCAAAATACCATCCCAATGTATGACTCTTATGATGATCAAATTGCCATCTCGATTCATGATCCTGAATCTTTTTCATTTCCAAAAGAAGATGCTAGTAATAGTTCTAATTGCATTATCTCAGCTCACACTTGTGTGAAGGAGATTCTTTTAAATCAATCCTAGCTATCTTGTACCATTAGTGTGAATAGTAAGTTAGGTGATTTTATTAATACTAATAGCTCTTTACAGGCTTTTGAACTTATAAAAACATCATTTGAATCTAGCATGATATCATTTTCTTCTCCCAAAGATCGACAATCCATATCAAATATTCATGCGCACTTTTAAGATTCAATAGGTATATGGTTGGAGAATTGGTTGAAAGAGAATTCTTTTGTAAATAAAGTTTTATGTTTTGATTTATTAGGTATTATTGTACATATCATATTTGTTTTTTCCTTTGATTTAGTATTCTTTGCATTATTATTACTAATGTTTGATGTGTACATATGTGCAGGTGTGAAAGAGTTTGAATGACTCCACTAGAAATATGATTATACGTAGTTATACTTCTTTTATAAAATTAGAGTAGGAGTAGGTTTAGTTTAGCGTAGTTTATTTATTTTAGATTCAATAAATGATTATCTTAAGTGTATGTGAACTTAATCAAATTCACAACTTCTTCATACTTTTATTTTTATCATAAGAAGAGGTTTTTTCTTTATGGTACGTCTCATATGCCTATTTTCATCCTTGATTATTTTTCTTAGTGATTTTAGTCATGTTTTATTATTGGTTGATTTTATTTATGTTTTGCAGGTCCCCACGGTTTGTTGTGAGCCTAGATTTGGAATTCACCCACCTTGCCCTCATGGTTCATAGAGAAGTTGTGGTGATAATTAATGACAAATAAGTCACATCGGGGAGGTCTCTGTGTTCATTTATTATCTTGTTCTTTGCTTTAAAAATTTGAATTTTTTAAAACAAGATATTTGTAAAGAAAAAGACACTTGGTGTAACTTTACCTTTTAATCATGATTGCCCCCTAGTTTTAGGTCTGACGTTTTCTTTCAATTTTTTGGCTTTGCAATTATATTTTCTTTCATATTTGCAATTTTGGGTTGGTCGTGATTTTTGGCCTTCCACGGAGTGACCGATCACTCTATCTATGTGTCTAGGGAGTGACCGAGTCTAGAAGCTCCTATTTTTGGATTTGGTTTTGATGGATAAGACATCCCACTGATTTCTCGGGGTTTAGCTTCGAGAAGGCTTCCATCATGAGCTCAAAAATATTATCCTAATAACTATATGGCCTTATCCCTAAAGCCCTATAAGAACCAAGCCATTTCCCATGGGATAGGAGGAGGAAAGAGCTAGCAAGGTTACTCTGGTGATTTGGTCGCAAGACTTGGGTAAGTAGCTTGGAATGAGACCATTGCATCACCTTCTCATTTGTAAGTTGTAATATTTCTTCTTTAATTAATAAAAGACATACTGGATGTTTCCCTCTATCTAATTGTTCATACAATTTTAAGTATTCATTGGTAGAGAATTAGTATAATTGTGTTTTATGATATACTATTAGATCTATTGTTAATCCATGCATGATTGCTTTGATCTTTGAGAGGCTTTCGTATTCTTTGGTTGTTTTCATGTATGAATTAGATCTATAAACATATTTATTTTATGTCTATATTCCTGTCTTAGGCGCTGGTAGAACCTAAGGGAGCTTAGCTCCTGTAGGGCGCAAAATCCCTACAACAGATTGGCGACCATACTGAGGATTTTTTTCTCCATGTATTAATCCTCTTAGATTGTTGAATTTTTTAATCTTCTTTCTATGGATATTTTCTTTTTTAATTTCTCTTGTTCCATCCCAATAATTTCCCCTCTTTTCCGAGTCTAGTTGAAAACATATCCCAGATCTGTCAGATCTCGTCCAGATCCACCATTTTTTCACTTCTGAGGTTCGGTCACCCTTTCCCAGTGTACACAGAGCGACCAAAGCACATTTTACTACATAAGGGAGTGAGCAACCTCCTTAGGTCACACCTTTTTCTCTATAATGGAGCATCCAACCATCTTCTTAGGTTAACCAGGAGCGACCAGACCTTCTAGTCACCATTTCTCCCTTCACAGGGAGCGACCGGTCGCATTGTCTCCCTTTTCAGGGAGCGACCATTATCCTAAGATCAATTTTTGAAGAGTTATCCTTCTAAATACTCACTTAGATATTTTTTTGTGGCCTCTTCAACATTCTAGATCCACCTTGGATCTGCCTTAGATTCCTTGCTGTGAATTTTACATTTTTTTGTGAATTTTTTTGCATTTTTATTGAAAAAATTTCCTCTCTTTTTGTATGCCACTCATCTGTCATATTATTGAACTTCTTGTTGCATTTATCTGACCAAACATGTCTGCCTTGACCTCCTCAAGTAGTCTATAGATCCTTGGCATCTCCCTGAGAGATAGTTTGGAGAAAATTTCCTTTGATTGTTTTCCCACTCTTTCTTTGATTGCTTTGAGTGTTGATTGTTTCTCAGTCATTTGAAAGAATCTTTTCAATTTTGAAGCCTTGCGCTTTGCATGTTTCACTTTGGAATCTTTTCTTTCTTCCTTCTTATCTACTTTTCAGTGCATTACACATTGTATATTGAAAGAAAAGAAATAGAAGGAATTCCTTTCAAATTGCATTTACTTGAGAAGAAAAAGAGAAAGTATATAATTTTGTTGGCGTGTTTTCAAAAGTTGTTTACTTTCATATTGCAAGAACTTCATTTCATCGTTTGGCATTGTTGTCCATTTCATTGAAAAGAAAATTAAGATTGCATGTTTTTGAACTGCTTAGTTGTCATTATAAATGAGTTTTAATTTTCTTTTTGAAGTGAAAAGAAAATTAAGATTTCATCGAAAAGGAATTATTGCATTGCTTCATTCTATGCACCTTTTTGGAGTCGAGTCCTTTACACATCATTAGTTTCACTATCGCACCCTTGAGTAAACAAACAACCATAAAATCAAGAGCTTAATAAAAATGATCAAGTAACTTTTCTTTCTTTGGGCATGTACATCAATCGTAGATCATGATAGAGCTTTGGAATAGGTTGTGAGATGAACTCTCCAAAGAAACTAAAATCAACTTAGAATCTTGCGATAGGGAGAGAAAATCCAATTTTCATATAAGCATAGTTGGGACCCCCCTCTCACACAGGGAATAAACATGAGGTTGCATGTGGGAGAGCAGCAGAGATTACCCCTCTGAGGCTTAACCAAACGTAGTGGAACGTTAGTATATTGGGGGTTCTTTTTGAGAATCAAATGTTTTCATTTGGTATCAGAACTTCATGAATCTAGAATCCATTCGGGGTCCTTTGGAGCTTATTATGGTCCT
Organism: Picea glauca; assembly: GCA_000966675.3. Taxonomy (NCBI): domain Eukaryota; kingdom Viridiplantae; phylum Streptophyta; class Pinopsida; order Pinales; family Pinaceae; genus Picea; species Picea glauca. The sequence goes on from JZKD02S2230200.1 coordinate 16,602, forward strand.
CTTGTTCTCAGTCCTCTTGAAGAATTTCGGACTTGATATCATGCCCATACTTTCAAACCCGACTATTGACTGTACCTGCCCAGAGGCTAACTATGAGTTGGTAACCCTAGTAGCCATAATCCTTAGGCTCTATACACAAGGTGACAAAGAAGGGGAGTCTTCATTGTACCTGGGTCAGATGTTGGTCAAACTCACTCGGGCTCCTTGGAGGGTCACCTACAGCTCTCTCCATAAGGGGACTTGCACCAGAGCATAAGTCTGTTAAGTAGGTCGCCAACATAACGGGTCCACCCACTCCCTCATTGTCCCTTCTCATATTGTTGTTATGATGTTGGATTTCATCACCAACTAGTAAGTTCATTGTGAGAAGTTATTGGTTTGTTTAGTTTGCTTCCTAGATTTTCTAGCGTGTGTTGTTTGTTTTCTTAGTGGAACTTAGGGTTGAGTCTGTATCTATGATGTCATTCCCTAGGTATACAAATGATGGAATCCATTTTCTAGGGATACCGTTTGTTTCTCCTTCTCTGGGACACGTTGATCCACCTTACATCGCAAATTTGACTCTTCCTGGTCTCACGATTGGGTTACCGGTTTGGTTGTTTTCCACTCTGGTGAACGTCAATGATCCTAATGCTTCATCTGTAACCACTCCACCATCGGGTCATCAACCTCATGTTGAACCTCCACCTTCTTTGCTCGTAGGGTCTTCTTCCCATTCTTCCTCTTTTCCTGGTTAAAGCTCTACAACTAGTAACCAGGTAGATAAGAAGAAGAAGAAGAAATTGAAGATTTATAAGATGAAAACTAAGAAAGAGGAAAATATTTTGACCACTGCAGGACATGTTGGAAGCGATCAACCAACCTTTGGGCATCATGTTGGGAGTGTTTATGGTGTCATCGAGTCTGAAAATAAAAATCCCAAGCCCAAATTCTCTTGCAGGATTTGCAAGGGCGATCACCTTCTCAAGGATTGCCCTGGTATTCCCAAGGTTGTAGAAGTGTGGTCTTAGGTTTCTTCTCAATCTATGTCATCAGCCACTACAATTCATGCTGGTGACAACCCATCTACTAGTAATCAAGTCAGAAGTAAGAAGGGTAAAGTCAAATTTCCTTTCTTATTATGTAAGGAGATGCATTGCACCTAACTTTGTCCCCACATGGATGAAGCTTCATATATGTCGAAAAATATTGTTGATGTTCAACAACAACTTCCAACAGGTTACCATAAAATTTCTCCCAACCCACCATTAGTTGATGAACTAGTCAATCGGGTTCCCTCCTCGGTTATTTTGGTTGATCAAGTGGTCAATTTGGTTTCATCCTCAGTTGACCCAGTTGATAAAGTGGTCAATATGATTCTGTTATCAATCGCTCCCACTCTTCCATCGAAGAGTGAAACCCCAGTGACCGAGTCGATCTAGTCCATCAAGTTGTCGATTTGATATCCCCATCGTTCGATCCCACTCCTCCTTTGAAGAGTGAAGGTTTCACTTAGGTCTTTCTTATCACTGCAGATTCCTCTAGACAAGGGGGCATTCCACCCATTCCAACGGCACCCCCTCCAAGCAATACAATTACCATTGATTGGAATTCTCTAATAGAACCTCATCTTCCTTCTTACACACCTTTCTAAATCGATGTCAAATTTTGTGGTAGGAATATTCCTAACACTATAATAGATGAAGGAGATTTTGTTAGCATCATATCCTTGAATGCTTGGCAAGCTCTTGGTTCACCTCATCTTGCGCATATGACTCATAATCTGTTAGCTTTTAACAGAAGGGTTTGTCACACTTTAGGGATCCTTTCTCAGATTCCTCTTACTTTGGGGGGGGAATGGTCTACATTGATGTGATGGCAGTGCACGACCCCTTGGAATTCAATTTGCTCCTTAGACAAGACTGTGTTTATGCCATGAAAGCTTTTGTGTCCACACTCTTTCGAGTGATGTGTTTTCCTCATAATGGACACATAGTGACCATTGACCAACTTACATTCATTGGCCCTCATAGGATGCTCAACCATCATTCTTCCCTGGATGTTTCTTATATGCCAGCATCATCCACCCCACCACGGGTCAATTATGTGGCAACCTGCCCCATGCATTCAACTTTGAATGAGAAGGAATCTCTCCCTTCTTCTGACTTAGATCTAATAGTTGACATGGTGATCTCCTCGATAGGGATTTTAGAGCCTGATCTCCTTAACCCTATCATGCCCCTCGACATGTATTCCTTCCATGGTGTTGTTCTTTTGTCTCGCAAAGATCTCTTGGAAGCCATGATCAAAGTTTTTCCCTTGACATGTATTCCTTCCAGAGTATTATCCTCTTGGAAACCATGATCAGGATGATAGCAATGAGCATGGTTCCCATTTCTATGTCAAGCTCGTTAAAAAATGAAACAAAGGTCTGGGGATCCAACCCAGTGTCGATCATAGTTCTTTTACTGTGTCAAGCTCGTTAAAAAATGAAACAGACCCTTATGATCATAGTTCTTTTCCTGTGTCAAGATTGTTAAAATATGAAACAATTGCCTGTACCGTTGATTCGAGTCTTTCATAAGAACTCGTAACTGAACCTTCATTTCATCTGCCTCTAAAAATTGATCCTCTTTCTTCCTCTGCTGAACATTTTCCTATTAGTATCCAACAGTCTAATTTGTCGATGGGAGAAGATTTTGCAAATGAAATGAAACTTTGGGGGCATGTCTCCAGCCTTCGATTATCATGTTGGAGTTAAGCCGCTAGCTTCTCAAGCTGGCGGAAAAGTACCAACCACCCACCTCTAGACTTTACATTGGGAAGTGTCGACCACAGTTAGCTTTTGGTTTTAAGCTCATTAAAAAAATGAAACTAGTTATGAGCATAGTTTTCCTTGTTTCAAGCTCGCGAAAAAATGAAACCTACCCAAGCATAGTTTTACTTTGTTTCAAGCTTGTGTAAAAATGAAACAAATCATGAGATTAATCTTTGTCCTTTCTTGTGCTCGTAAATACATGAGAATAGGTTACCGAGCTTAGTCTTTGTTCTTTCTCATGCTCGTTAATACATAAGAATATATTATCGAGTATACTTTTATCTCTTTTTCGGACTCGTAAAAGCTATACGAAAAAGGAACTCTTTGGAGTCTCCTTTACGCTCTTTTCAGACTCTCTAAATATGAAAAGATTGTCGAGTGATCTTGTTTCCTTTCACACTCATTAAAAGGTTAGAAAGGGCATCTTTCGAATGATAGTTTACCCCTTCTTTGGCCTCGTTGGACTAATTGCGAAAAAGGACCTCATTATGGAGAACTCTTTAAGCTCTTTTCGAACTCGTTAAAAAACTAAAAGATTATCGAGCGATCATGTTGTCTTTCATGCTCATTAAAGTGAATAAGAAAGCATATATGTTGAGTGATAGTTTATCTCTTTTTCGATCTCTTTAGACTATTTACGAAAAAGGAACACCCTATCCATTATGATTAGGAGAGTTATCCTAGGTATTATTTTATACTTTTTCAGACCCTGGAGACTAACTTTATGAAAAAGTCCCTTATGGATTTTTCTTTATGACCTTTTCAGACTCTCTAAATATGAAAAAGGCCATCGATTTTACCTTCTTTGGTCTCATTACAATTTACATCGAAGGACCAACACATGGGACTGAACCCCTCCTTCCTCAGGTTCGTTAAAAATATAACGAGGGAGTCATTGCCAGAGGAGCTATACTGAGCATATGTTATCCTCCTCAATCTCGTAAAACTAGAAAGAGGTACTTGCTAATCATGGTGGGGAATTTTTAGAGGATTTTTTTGTCATGTTATCTTCATTCTATGGCAACAATTATTAATTTGAGTCACCCTTGAACAATGCACTTGTTCTATCATCATATATAATAGTCAAGTCGTCCATTCTTTCTCATTGACCACCATTTCCATTATGTGTCGCATTCCACTCATCGGTCCATGACCATTTATTATGGTATTCATTTGAGTTAATTGTGTCGATTCAAGCCATTTGTCGTGCATACTTGTTCAAGGGAAGTTTACTTACATCAGCCACCTACAGTTCCTTTCATCCTGTTTATCTCATCCATCCTTGTGTCCATCATGCTCCATTATTTTCACACCATCTATATTTACCGGTTTCGTGTCGATTGATGGGGGATACATCAAGGCCCTCCTTCGTTGGATTTCACCATGTCAACTCCAGCTCATTATCCAGGATTGAAATCTATAAACTCCTCAGTACCCTAGGAATTGCAGACATCAGTGGCAAGCCTCCTTGCATTTCGACAGTGGGTTTACATCATTGAATTATGTCGAATGAATCTACGAGTGTTTAATTTCAACTCCTTTATTCACACTTCATAGATTGTACTCATTATCTTGGGTTCCATCATCATCATTGGTGGACTCTCTCATGATTGTTAATGGTATACATTAATGACTGATAATTAGATGGTTTCTACCATGCTCGACGTCAACTCATTTATTCGCATGTCATAGATTCATACCATTTGGATTAAGGACGAAGACCTTGGGAAAGATTACCCTCCTATTAGATGACATTCTTTCCCAAGATGTGATGGAGAATATTCATGAGCACTTCATTGATTATTTAGTTATTGATTCATCTTACTGCTTTGTGTGACGTCACATAGATCCACATGTGTACTTGGTTGTGGTTATGATTTCACTTGCATCTTTCGTGGATCCACAGTGTATACTTTCGTCGCCATGATCGAGTCATGTTTGCTTCTTGATGGATCCACGGTGTATTTTGTTGTGGCCATCACTTTTTTCATGCATAAATCCACAATGTATTTATGGTGGCTATGCTCTCATCTATCTTACCGAGCATGGGAATGCCCACCTCGGGGATATTTTTCTGCAGGACCGGAGATGCTCTTATTCAAGCTTCTTTTCCCACAACTATGAACCTTTTATTGGTAAAGTATTTTGGCCATCAGACACCTCTTCTGACCTCACACTTTAGGGGGCATCTATTATAGAATTATTAACCCCCTAACCCTTGGGACATCATATCCTAGAGGTCAACTACCCAATTCAACCACTGTCATCACTTTCTCCCTAATTTTCTAGCCTAATTTCTTGTCAGTCGTGTTTGTCCTTCCTCAATCCTGCGAACAAAAGTGTTGGTCGCCCTTTTCCTTCATTAAGGGTGTGACCGAAAGGGTTGGTCACGATTTATGGCATGTCAGGGAGCGATCGGTCTCTATGTCTATGTGTCTAGGGAGCGATCGAGTCTAGAAGCTCCTATTTTGGTATTTGGTTTCGATGGATAAGACCTCCCAATGATTTCTCGGGGTTTTGCTTCGAGAAAGCTTCAATCATGAGCTCAAAAATATTATCCTAATAACTATATGGCCTTATCCCTGAATCCCTATAAGAACCAAGCCATTTCCCATGGGAAAGGAGGAGGAAATAGCTAGCAAGGTTACTCTGGTGATTTCGTTGCAAGACTTGGGCACGGAGCTTGGAAGGAGACCATTACATCATCTTCTCATTTGTAGGTTGTAATATTGCTTCTTTGATTAATATAAGACATATTGGATGTTTCCCTCTATCTAATTGTTCATACAAGTTTTAAGTATTCATTGGTAGAGAATTAATATAATTATGTGTTATGATATACTATTATATCTGTTGTTAATCCATGCATGATTACTTTGGTATTTGAAAGGCTTTCATATTCTTTGGTTGTTTTTATGTATGAATAAGATCTAGGAACATCTTTAGTTTATGTCTCTATTCATGTCTTAGGCACTGGTAGAACCTAAGGGGTCTCTATTAGATCTGTTGTTAATACTACTAGATTTTAGGCCCAAAATGACCCCCAATTACATGGGTTTTTCTTAGAACGGACCCATTTGGTTCACTCGCGAGAAGTTTTGGAGTTAGATGCACGATTTGGGAGAAAATTGTGGTTCTTTACAGGCTTATTTTTAGGTTGCGGCTAGCGACGTCCAAAACTGGTACACAAAGAATTTGCTTTGATTTTCAATGGAAAATCTATCATGATAGGAGATGTTAAGCTACAGATATATGAAGATTCCATTCCTAAAGCCATAGGCCTGCTAATCAAAGGAGAGCATTGGTCAAAAATGTAAAAGTCAGAGACATACCCTGGTTTGTGTTCCTTACCTCATCCAAAATCAAATACAGTTCTGAAGGTACATTTTTTTTCCTAGCCAAGAAGAAATGGTGATTTTTATTGATAATCATCAAACAATTTATAACCCGTAAGGGTCATTATAGTTTGGTCCTTTACTATCATTTTAATTTGGTGATGATTTTCATTGATTTCAAATTAAATCTATTTTTTTTTATTTGTTGAAATCCCTCACTAAGATGTCATGGCTCTTTCAAAGAAATTGCCTCAGCTCAGATTTAGAAATGAAATCTTAATTGTTGAATATGAGGAGATGATTGATTGTTGAGTCCAAATGCAAATTAGTTAAAAAACAGAAAATTTCGTAGTTGTTCCAAATTAGTTATAACAGAAAATTTTGTAGCTGCTCTAATTTAATATTGTTTTTGTTATTTTAATTCATTTTATTGTGATTTTAATTTATTCTATTTTGTTTTGGACAGGTGGAAAATATGAGTTTTGATGAATACATTAACTCGTTTGGTTAACTTGGTTCCAATCTTGTAGGTTTAATTGATTCATCCCAGAGCATCTTTATTGGCATAATTCCATTCATACCTTAGAAGTTTCAACCCAAAACTTCAAGCAAGGCCCCATCACAACTAGGGCAAGGGAGGTATCATCCCTTTTGAGGGCACTTAGTCTAGCTATTTTGTAAAATCTTCATTTTTAATCCCCGTGAATTTTAATGTAATTGTACAATTGTAACTTAGGTTGGTGAGTCGGTACGTTTCAGGTCTGAGAGCCTGTATTGATCAATATGGTCGAGGGCCGAACTTTGTAAATTGTATAATGAATTATTAACAAAAACATGATAATAATCGTTGGCTTCAATATGAGAGGGGTGGTAACGTTTAGGGGACTATGATTCCAAAAGAGAGGGGGCTAGAGGGGGTTCCAAAGAAAAACCCATGTTATTTTCCTAAGTTAATGTATCATTATCATCTAATCCTCCCTTTGACTTATTAGACACTCAATCATTGAATTCATGTAAGAGGTTGGGTGAGGGAGTCAACTCACCTAGTTATGGTGGAACATG
>JZKD02S2230211.1:12476-26626 GCA_000966675.3 Picea glauca
TTGGTGGTCTATTTTTAAGACTAGTGGGGGAGTCTGACGACTTTTTTATCCATTATTTCAGGGTGTTTTTGGTGGCCTTTAGTTTTTGTTCCCACATATAGTTGGGCGATCCATTGATAGGGATGAACCAAGCCTTCAAGATTGTGTACATAAATTCTTCCTTTTCTGTCCAGAGGGTGTTGAACCGGAAGGGGATGGGCCCCAGTTTTTCCTCTTCTTCAAACAACAATAGAATGGGTTTATGATCTAAAGTCAACTTTGGCAAAATTTTAGTGGAGATAATCTTCTTTATGGAGAGGAAGGTGCTCTAGAATAAAAATATGTCCAAACGGGTTGAAATGTGCTCCGTCCCAGCTCTATTGTTTGACCAAGTGTAGAGCCCTTTTTTTGGCTTAAAGTCCAGTAAGTCCCATTGTTGAATTAAGTCTTCCACAAAGGGAAGGAAATGGTCCCTACTAATGATACCTCCTCTTTTTTCCTTTGTCTCAAAAACTAGATTGAAGTCTCCTGCTAGAATTATATTCTTGGGAGAGTAAGTATCTAGAAAGTCAGTCAGGGTTTGCCAGTAGTCTTTCTTTTCTGCATAGAGGTTTGGGACATAAAGATTAAAGATGGAAAAGGTGATATTACTTGCAAGGTGTCAGAGTTCGGTATAGATCCAATGTTGCATTTCGAAGGAGCTTTCGAGGTGGAATTTGTCTTCCTCCCAAAGAGTGGCGAGCCCACCACATGTACCCCTTGCACTTACTGATTTTATGACTTTTGTTTTCCATTTTTCTTTGATGAGATTGAGAAGGGAAACCCCTTCTATTTTAGTCTCTTGGAGCATGAGGATCTCAGGGGATTCTGATTTCAGAAGTTTCTTCACAGCTTCAACTTTTAAGGGGTTCCCCAAGCCTCTGCAATTCCAATAGACTAATCACATTATTTACTAGCAGAGGGGGGGGCATACCCTCCCTTGGGAGGCCTGGTTCTAGTATTTCTGCCAATGGACATCTCAATCGTGGGCTGGCTTCCTTGCATTTTTTGTCTCTTAGCCTCTTCTTCCCTTGCCTCTCTATGAGATTTCCTCCCGACTCTTTTTGATGGCCTCTCGAATGTCTCATCTTCCAAGGAACCTGAGATAACTGGAGACTTCTTCCTTGTTATCTCTGCATAGGATGGATGGCTAGATGATCCTCTTGGTGATCCAGCTTGTAGAGGGGTTGTTTCTTCCAGGATTTTATCCTCTACAATATAAATGGGTTGTTGTTCGGGCTCTTCAATTGCTGGAGTTGGGGGTGGTTCTTCTGGGGTGTTGAGCATTTCAAAGGGGTTGTTGGTTGTCTTTGCTCTTGGAGGAGCTGAGCTCCCCTCCCCTTGTAACTGTATCGAGGGAGGTGATCCGCTCCCTGAGGGAGCTCCTTTCCCGTTGGTTCTGTTATTCTGTTTAGTTGGAGCTAATTTATGGACCTGAGTCCATTGTTCTCCCTTTGAGTTCTCAACCTCCTCCTCTGCTTTTTTCTTGCTGTGTTTGGCGAAGTGCCTATAGCCATGGCAATGTCAACATTTAAATGAGAGTTGCTCATAGTCTAACACTTGAATGTAGGACCAATCATCCACCATGAGATTTATAGCTTCAGGGAGTCCTTCCTCCAAGTCGACTTCTACACAGAATCTCGCACAGGAGTACTGGTCCCTCCTTTCAGCATGATCTATATATTTTCTGAGCTTATTGCCTATGGTTTATAGATATTTGGGGTTCCAAAAGTGAAGACGTAAGTGAGGCAGGTGTACCCAAACGAGAACAACCGAGGGAATATCCTGAGACGAATCGAAAACTGGGGTCCATTGGTTCAAGTAGAGACCCTGAGGGCCCATGGAATACAAGCCATTTCTGAAGATACGATTCCTATCCTCTACCAAATCAAAGACAAAAATGAAGAAGCCCTTACCGACTAAGTAGCTTCTGATTCCTTATTTGATCAGAGATCTCCAGTTCCTTTGCACCCAGATGTCAATAGCTTTGGGTGAGGGCCAAAGCCCGGTGAACTGCCCTATTATCCCTCATTCAACAAGATTCAGAGCCGATCTATAGGGTTCTTCGGTCGACAGGGAAACCGTGGGAATGGTTTCCAACCTTTTTACAAACTTCTGTTGTTGTTCGCTTGCTGGGCGTTTGTTGCATGTTTCTACAAGCTTCCTAAACACCGTAAGCTCGGGAGGAAGATGAGGGGTGGCCTCGGGGCCCCCTCCTGGGGCCATGGCGATGGAACAACTCGTAGATGTGATCTAGAATGCAGGCTCTTAGACGCACCGTGCACGGTGTATTTTGTTTGGATCGAATGAAGGCTAAATGCATGGAGTTATTTGACTAATTATCAAAGTTATTATTAAATTATAATATGGTATGAAAGCATATGGGTGAGCTCCTTTAATTATTGGTCTTAGTTATCATATGGCATGATTGATAAGTTGGTGTATCACAAGATATTTTAGGATTTTGTTTATGCTTTTAGAAGTTACATTTTCAAAGAGGATTGGATTCATTTAGCTTGGTAGGGTTTTGATCGAAGAATTTTGGGGGTTGGCAGATTGTTAAGTAGATATGAATCAAGTGTAATTTGAGAGAGACATGTTGATTCCCATTAGGTTGCTAGTTGTTATTATGGAAGGCGATTGAGCTTCCCTTCATCTAGATATTCCAAGGAAGAAGGTGGGATCCTAGAAACAATATGTGTGTCTGTGTGTAGTTTAAAAAATAATTAAGAAGTAGTTAACAATTATTACAAAGGGAATAGGATCATAATTTGTCACCATTTTGTCATAATCATTCTCAATGAAATACTTCAGTGTTTCATCAGTTGGGTCACCACTAAATTGATTGAACGTTATGCAATAAGAGAAAATGAAAATCAATAATGGAATATAATAAGCTTGTATCAAATCACCTAGCTACTATTGTTCAAGGCTACTTATAATAAATGTGATTATATTGAAAAACTTATGAAGCAAACTCTAATCCTAACCATGGACCTCCCTAATTGATAAGTAGAATGTGTACTTTCCATTTTTTAGTTCCAATTCATGCATGCAAATAAGATAAAAGTAGGTTAGTGGGACTAAAACAGTACATTAGAGAAAAAGTGTCTCCTAAATCAATGCCAAAAGCATATCAAATTAACGAACTAAAGGCTAAAATATTTAGAAACTAGATAACTACAAAGTACAACATTATTTTTGGTAAATGTGTTATAAACAAATTGAATCAATAACTCAACTAATTATAAATTATTTATTACCTTTGCAACCTTTTGTTGCAGTGTGTGAGGGCCCGCTCCTCATGCTAGGGTATCATTGGAGATATTTTCTTCCTCTTTGTATGATTTGAGTATGTTTTTCTAGACTTATTTATCAATCTATCTTGGTCTATATGTTCTTTTTGATTTAGGGAATTTATTGATTATCTCACTAAATTTGTTTAAAACCATATAAAATAAAGACACTGATAAAATTCAATGAAGCGACATAATTAAATAAAAAAGGTAAATAACTAAAAACATGAATGAAGAAAAAAAAGAGTAATGGAAATATATTTCACCTAATTTGCCATCTTCTGCTCCTCGCAGTCTCATCCCTTATGTTCAATGACCATTTGTCACTAAATTGTGTGTTTGAGAACATATTGTGAAGATACTGGAATGCATTTTGATTACTTTGATTACTAATCTCACTCCAATGTTTGTGATATAATTGTGACTACTCCTTATTGACAATATCAAATTCATTATGATTTTTTTTGTCATTTCCATAGTTTAGAACCTCTCCTTTCCAATCATCTTGTATATATTCAATAATTGATTCATGAGGTTTGTCTTCCTCTTCGATAATTTTCCACCTTAGTTCATTGTCATCTATGTGCCCTATGCTTGTACATTTATTTATTTTTAATCTAAAAACATATCTATATTTTCACGTTACATACAAAAAAGGAGGTTACAACAGTCTCTGGTGAGGGCCTAGCTCAAGGGAAACTAGGTCCCTCACTAGCCAAGTTTCATCAAACTTGTCCATACCATACTAGGCAGAATTTTTATAAACTGAAATACATACAGAAGGAATTAAAAGAGGTAGCTGATTATAATTGTTTATTTTATCAACAAAACTAAAATACCAACCAGACATCAAATAGGAGGGGGTTGAGCTTTCTCCTCTATAGATTCCTCCACATCCATAGTGATCTCTCTTTCCTTGTCATGAGTAGTCCCAGATGGTTGTGGGTATTCATCTAGAACAATGAGATTAGCTTGGGTGCCCCTTGAACCTAAGGAAACCTCCTCCTACTTTAGATTTTCAACTTCCTCTGTGAACCTGAGTGACTGAGATTCCAATGCCAAAGACCAATTTTCACATAGCTTCAAATTTTCCTTCAAAAATATTGATGGTATGAAGGATGTCTTGTTGTTCTTCCTTTTTTTTTCGAGAGCTTGGGAAATTAAGGATCTGACCAACCAATAAGTCTTAGTTAGTTTAAAAAACATAGTGTCCCAAGCTTGTGAATAGATCAAGTCTTCAACCCTCTCCTGAATTTTCTCAAGGGCGTGAGAATTGGTGAGGCTCTGTCTTTTTCGTTTAATCTCATTTTCCATATCTTCAATTTCATGTTTAGCATTCACAAGGTAGTTCACTGCAAACCCTCTTGTGGCCTCCCATGCATCCCTTTTAGTTATAGATGTGGTTTTTTGGATTCTAGAGGTCGAGGCCCTTCCTAGCCCATTCCCAGAGGTCTTCCTATGTCTACCTCGATCCCTTCCTAGACCATGATTCATTTTCACCAAGGAGAAAAATACAATGAATAGGCTTGAAATTGATTGAAACAATAACATTAAGCAGGCAATGATGAAATAAAGGAGAGGGAGCAAAGAAAAGGAGAATATTTCCTCGAGATTCCCTTCATAGCCAACCCAAATTATTGCCAAAATAACCATACCTGGAAACAGATAACCCACCCCACACCAACCCAACAAAATAAACCAGAGTGGCCACCAAAAACACCAAAGGAAGTAAAACAAAACACCTGGAAACCAAATGGGGACGCTCTCTTGGCCTGAAAAAAGATGATTGAAGCCCCCTTTCTTTCTCTCATGTGGTCAAAACCAAGGGATATTCAATAGAAATGTAGTTGAATCATCAATAAATAGATCCTCATCCCACCAGAAATGCTCGTCATGTTGAGCTTCTCACAACTTCTTCTCACCAAACTATCATTACCCACTTTGTTGCATTTACTCAAACATCTTGCAATGCAACTCTCAATCAAATTCCAAGGAATTATCTCACTGTACCTGCTCCCTTGAATCCCACCCAAATTAATCATGACAAATGATGGAGGGGAGGAGTTCATACTCCTTTTTTCTAACCCCCTCCTCCTCAAGGCGAATTGTATTGATTTCTTCACCCTCTATCCGAAACTAGATATAAATGCATGGTGGGGTGACATCCCGGTGACACACACGCATGCTCACAACCCTACACATTGACACCCCATCTGGGTGTTGATTGTCGATCTCATTTAGCTGATTAAAATCCCATATAAATTGTCAATTTATTGCCTTTGGTCAATAGTAAACATTTGAGGTATTGGTTTGTATGACCCCCTCATTTTCCTAATGATCAATGACCACATTACTCTTTCGTATAACATGGGAGGGTATGATCAAAGGAATTTTACTGGCTAGCTCTACTACCTATCCTAACCCTGTTGATTGTTAGGATATTTAGATACTTGGGAGTTAGTTAAGATTAACTTGGTTTAATGTGTCGTTAGGTAAAAGTGTGTTTCTTAATGTCTTTCTTTAGTATTCATTTGTAGTTATGTAATCCAATGGTCATGATATGTTCTCGACATAGAGTGATCCGACGGATCATATTCTCCTCGATCTTACTACATTGATTCATGGCTTAACACCTGATTGGTCCATGATCTATATTTAAATAGAATGGAGGGTCATTTTTCGATAATCGATTGTGAGAAACTCTCTTGCAAATCTCTCTGTAATATTTTTCTTTTGCATTAATAAATTTCTCCAAGTGGCCACATTGGTTGGGGTCGTGGACGTTTCCCCGCAAGGATTTTACCACGTCAAAACCTTGTTGTGTTGATATTTGATATGGTTGTGTGAGTGGTTACTGAAGGTATCCATCCTCTATTGGAATACATGTGTTGTCAAACATAGTATCGAAGATCATTTGAAGACCCGCTCTTGTTGTAGATCGAGATCGTGAAGCCATGTTGCCTCATCTCTAATATCTTCCATTTCCGTACATTTTTTAGCTAAGAGGATTGTTCCATTGTGTCTGGAGCGCTCGTTTCAATCATGAACATTTTTTCGTTTCACTCAAAAATGTTTTCATTTTCCCAAGATATGACCATTTCAGTCAGATCCGAAGGTATAAAGCTCGAATACGCGCTTCTAAATTTTTGAAGAGATATATTTCATATTTTTATTTCTGGGTTGCTACTCTTTTCAATCTACGTATGCTATTTTCCATGCACCCTGTAAAATCTCGGAAAATCAAAAATAGATCGGAAAGGGTTTTCATGTCTATGTATGTTCTTTTTTGTGCACTCTGTGTGATCTTGGTAAATCAGAAATAGAGGGAAATTTGCATTTTCCAAGTAAGCTAGCAAAGATCTAACCCTTGTTGTCGTCGAGAAGCAAAAAAAAATTCTTCTGTGAAGAGAGTTTTTTATTTACATGTTGTCCAATGTTGTCTTCCACAACAACAACAAAAACAACACCCCCAATCCCCCTTCTAAACTATACAATATGTTTTGCATTAGCTCACTTGGTTAAAAGTTGCTTTATTAAGTAACAAGTCTTGAGTTCAAGTCTTTTTTTTTGTCACTTTTTTTCGAAAAATCTCATGCATCCATTGTAAAGCATATTTCACTTAAATTATAAAAGTGAATCACTATAAGTAGATTTAATATTTTATTTTAAAGTTATTTATTTTGCATGCAACTTTATTTTATAAAGTAGTTTCATTGTAAAAATGATCCTCACTTATTCTATAAAAATGGGTCACTTCATAAGATTTTTTTTTGTAAAAGTGAGGCTATTAGGAGGGGTATCATCACGTGGACCAACTTTTACTTGCCACGTGGCTCTTTGGTTATTGTTTATGCAATTTTTCAAAAGAGCATAACTTTCACATTTGAAGTCTGTTTTCAATGTCGTTATTTTTAAACAACCTATTTTTTTCGAGATCTTTCCATCCAAGCCATCAGTTTCATATTTTTATTCACAGTTTAGTATGACATATCCCATTGATATTTTTCTTACTAGCACCAACTATTTCCAATGGAAATCCCATATGGATGATTTATTAAGAAGTAAAGGATTGTACTGGATTACCTTGGGAAAAGAAGAAGAACCCACTGTGATGAAAATTATTCCAAATGGATTAATAGGAATGACAAAGCCCGTGGAATAAACAAAATGTCCATATATCCTAAATTAAGGTTTCGCCTTCAAGGACTTGATGCCCCCAACAAAGCTTGGGAAAATCTTGAAGCTTTGTTTGGTAAACACAATATTATTCGAGCTCACCAGTTGGAGAATCAGTTAATGAATTTAAGTCCAAATGATTTTCTTTGCATTGAAGATTACTTATCTAAGTTCAAAACACTTATACTTTTGTGTATCGAATACCAACTAGATATGCTAGAAGATAGATTCATATACATTATTATTGCTAATCTTAGTAGTGCATATTCTATTTTTGTATCTACCTTTTATTCCATCATAGAATCTCTAGGAAGTTCTTATAAAAAAACTCTCTCTTGAGTCCTTTTGTGATGCTATAATTCAAGAGAAAGATAAGATTCTGCAACTTGGATTGATTAGCACTACATGTACCTCCAAAAAATCCTTAGTAGTCCAATAGAAAGATAAATCTAAGAATCCCAAAAAGAAACATCCTCACCACAACAAAAAGAAAAACAAGGGTCCTGAACCCTCTCAACCGGATTTTGCTCCTAATGGTGACAAATGAGAAAAATTTAAAAGTAAGAAGATAGATAGACATTACAACTTTTGTGGGAAATATGGTCATGATGAGTCCAAATGTTTTAAGAAGATGGAAACTTTAGAAGAAGCAATGAAGAAGCACAACATCGATATTGATTCTACTTCTTCCTCTTCTTCTCATGGACATGCACTTTCTGCTTCTAGTTTATCCTTCAATGCAACTTCTACTTCTTCTTCTGATAAGTGGCTTATTGATTCTGGAGAATCTTATCATATGGCTAAGGATAAAGACATATTTTCTGCTCTTAATGAATGCAACACCAATAAAATATTTGTTGGTGATGATATATTTCTTAATGTTGTAGGTTCTAGAATAGTTCAGGGAGATAATGGTCATTTTAATGATTTATTATGTGTTCCAAGTCTTTCTTGCAACCTTCTATCAGTATATCAAATCACTCATTCAAGTGAAGGTAAAACTGTAGAGTTTTCACCTCACCAAGTTGTAATCAAGGATCTAAAAGATCCTCAACATGTTCTTGCAACTGGAACTGTTGATGATATTACAAGGTCATACAAGTTTGACAACTTTGGATCATCATCTTTTCCATTAGTTTTTGTTTCTCATAGCAATGACTTGAGAAAAATTTGGCATGAGTGGTTTGGTTATCTAAACTATCACTCATTGCAACAATTATGTAATCAACAGATGGTGACTGGTCTTCCTCTTATTTCGTGTAGAGATGGTGCTTGTGTCAGTTGTGTTATGGACAAACATCATGGGACAATTTTGACAAGAGTGCCTCTTGGAATGTCTTGGCCCCTTTGCAGGTTGTTCACAATGAATTATGTGGTCCACTTCCTTCTCCCTCTTTTTCTGGGTGCAAGTATTTCTTAACTTTCATTGATGACTTTTCTAGATGCACTTGGGTTTACTTCTTAAACCTTGATAGCGAAGTTTTTGACAAGTTTTTGGCCTACAAGGCCCTTGTAGAAAAAAAATCTGGACATCAAATTCAAAGGTTAAGAACAGATAATGGAGGCAAATATTTGAACAATAATTTTACGAGTTGCATTGCACAGGGAATCCAAATGCAACACATTGTTCCATATACACCATAGAAAAATAGTGTTGATGAGATAAATAAATGTACATTAAAATAAATGGCTAATTGTATGATCCAATCTAAGGGATTAAGTCTAAAGTATTGAGTGGAATCCATTAACTATTCAAATTACATAGTAAATCACACTCCCACAAAGGCTCTTAAAAATATAACATCGAAAGAAGCATGGACTAAACTTAAGCTAGATGTAAGTCACTTACATGTATTTGGAAGTGTAGCATGGGATCACATTCTTGATGAGAAAAGGAAAGCATTGCAACCTAAAAGTGAGAAATGTGTATTTTTTGGTTATTCTAAAGGTGCCAAAGGTTATAGACTTCTTCAACCACATTGTAATGAAATTATTATTAGAAGAGATGTTAAATTCGAGTAAAATTTCTTGGCCTACGAGCCTAATTCGACATTTGTGTCTTCTTCTACATGCGAGCCATCTTTGGTGTTTGTGTCTTCTTCTATTCCTATTCTGTTTTTTTTTTCTTCAGATGATGATAACGAGGATGAAAATCCACATTTTCCTGCTCACCTTCCTCCAGATGAGTCTATTGAACCTGAACATCCACTGGCACCACCACTTCCTAAATGGGCCTGTTCAACACAAGAAGCAATCGGTGATATTATTGGTGATGCTTCAAATCAGTGTTGGACACGTTCACAGTTCTAGTGAGCCTTTTCTCTTTTGGATCAAGTTTAATACACTCATGATCCAGAGACATTTCCAGAAGCTTCAGTTCATCTAGATTGGGATACACCAATGAATGAAGATAATCACTCTTTAATGGAAGATGATACTTGGGATATTGTACCTCTTTCGAAAGGAAGAAAACTTGTCAGATGTAAAATGGTCTACATAACTAAGTATGCATCAAATGGAAGTGTTTAAAGACACAAGGCTCAGTTAGTTTCCAAAGGATTTTCCCAAGTTGAAGGAATTGACTATAATGAAACATTTTCCTCTATAGCCAAAATAAATTACATCTTCCTTATTCTTTCTATTGTTACCTCACATATATGGGAGGTCCATTAGATGGATGTCAAATATGCCTTCTTGTATGGGGATTTTCAAGAATAAATCTACATGGAACAACCTCTCGGATATGTCTAGAATGACTCTAGCCTTGTTTGTCACCTTACGAAATATCTTTATGGTACTAAGAAATCTCCCTGCTTGGTATTCCAAAATGGACAACTTAAGTTGATCTTTTTCCCTATAGAAGATCAATTTGCAGACATTTTCACAAAGTTTCTTACAAAAGCGAAGTTTTCCAAACTTCGATCTATGTTAGGAGTTCAAGAAGTTGTCATTAATTGGGGATAAGATCTAATGCCTCATTCCTTCTCCTATTGTGTTTCCTTTGTAAATACTTCAATCACATACAAATTTGTTCTTAAGGGGAGATGTTAGGATATTTAGACACTAAGGAGTTAGTTAAGATCAAATTGGTCTAATTTTTTGTTAGGTAAAAGTGTGTTTTTTTAGTATACATTAGTATGCATTTGTAGTTAGGTAATCTGACGGTCGTGATATGTTCCCCAAATAGAGTGATGTGACAGATCATATTCTCATAGATCTTAATGGCTACATTGATCCATGGCTTAACACCCGATTGGTACAATATCTCTATTTAAAGAGCATGGAGGGTCATTTGTCGATGATCGATTATGAGAAAATATCTTGTAAATCTCTCTCTAATATTTTTCTTTTACATTAATAAATTTTTCCAAGTGGACACATTGGCTGGGGATGTGGATATTTCCCCGTAGGGGTTTTACCACATCAAAAATTTGGTGTGTTGATATTTGATATGGTTGTGTGAGTGGTTATTGAAGTTGTTCATCCTTTGTTGGAATACATGTGTTGTCGAACAATGATAACCTCCAATTTTTGGATATTTTGTCTAGGTTGATTTTATGAGTGATCTATTCTAGAGTTGAGATGATGAGTTGAGAATCATCTTGTACAATCAAACAAATGTATCCCATATCCCTTTCTGTTTTTATACCTTTTATCATACCAACTAGTTCTGCCCCGTTATTTGAGTTGTTTCCCAATATTAAAGAAAATATCATCTCAATGTTTCCAGTCAGGTCATGGAACACTCCCCATGCTCCCGATAGGTCTGGTTTTCCCTTAGAAGCCCCATAAAAATTCAACTTCATGTGACTCTTCGGAGGAGGAACCCATAACTCCTCTGACGATGATCTGAGGGGTTTTATCTTAAGAGTTGGGAACCTAATACATCGATCTAAGTTATAATTGTGGAAGATAATTGATTCTAATCCTGAGTTCTTCTAGTCCTCCTATGTCCATGTTATTGCATTGATAGATTCAAAAACATTAGTCTGGATGAATTTCCATATCATCTATGAGGTTAATTGTTTTGTTTAATAAAAATGGGAAATATTTTATTCAAAATTTCTATGAGAGATCTCACAGAGGAAATGATTACAAATGCAAATTATTCCTCTACTAAGCTATCAAAACCAGGCTATATTTTAGATAAGTTGGCATTCAAACCAACTATTGTATTCATACAAAAATGATATTCAAAGTAGATCGTGCTATATAGCTTATAAAAAACACCTAAGAGAAAAATACAAAAACTTAACAACTAAGAGTTACATATTAGGAGGATCTTTTCTATCAAATTTAGCTTCAACTAGCCTTGCAGGCATGTTCAAATCAAGGACAATCCTTTGAGGGCTAGGGAGGAAGTTGTATCTGAAACCCCTGTGCTGGTGTTGTGTGGAGATGGGGAAGATGGTATGCAACAAAAATATTCTACTTTAGACCTGATGGTCGTGACCTCGTCTTGTAGTTGTTGTTTCCCTTAACAAAGTTATTGACTTAATGAGAACTGTGACCTCAAAACGAGAACTCTAGCCCAAAAAACTCATATTTTTGGGCTAGAAACACCAAAATCAACCCTCGTTTCAGAAAGTGTTGTTACCGGTAGCACCCATTTTTTGTTTGGTAGCTAAAAATGTGACTTTCTTGAAATCGTGGCCTTGTCGACTGACACTGACATACACCATTGCAGGAAATTGATCATCAAATCAAAAACAGATGCTGCCAGTAGCACCAATTTTAATTTTCGAGTAAAAGTTTAGAATTAATTGGAACTATGGCCTTGAACCAATGGTACCATGATACAAGAGGATATCGGTGGCCACCCACCTTTTCCAACTGTCTCAAAACAATTTTTTGGCAACTTACTATTTTTAGCAGTTTTTCGGTTCATGAACTTCTGGGGCCATTTTGAGAGCCTAAATGACGTTTTTTCACGCTCATACACCTTAATGAAAGACAATGGCTATCATTGAACCCTCTAAATGAATCTCCTCATCAATACCTTTCCAATGAGCTATTGTGCACCCTAAACGAAGATCGTATGCAAAAGTGACGACCTTGGGAAGTTGATGTACTAACTTACCCCAACGGTGCCCACATGAATTTTGGCACCTCATCTCCTAGGGTTAGATTTTTGGATGTCTAGGGTTGTTATCGGGCTAATTTTTAAGTGCGGACACAAATCAATCCCCCTGGCTTCACTACGAAACTAGAATAAAACAAGACAGTACACTACTATTTCCTTAGATTTCAATTATCAAATGAGAAATGGATCTAGAACATACCTTTTAAATATCGAAGATCCGACTTCGTCAATGAAATCCAAGCTCCGTTGTAAGGATTATGGAGAAATATATGCGAAGGAACACAAGCCAATGAAGACAATAATAACATATCATACTTGATATGAAACTATGTATGTGATCAAGGAATCATACAATATGGACAAATAATATTCATATAGGAAAGAAAAGTGCATCTGTATTAAATAATAGAAAGAGAGATTACAACCAAAGCCCTGATGTCATAAGGTCCCTTCCAATAGTACCTTGCTTCCACACACTTCTGATCCACAGATTCTGCGACTATAGATATGAAATTCACTCACAATCTATGTTGACAAAGCAAAGCTCAAAGCCACTCTAACCAAGCTAACAATCTCAAGCCAAATTTTCAATCTACAAGATAAATTTCTCCATGAGAGCTCCTCTCCTTTTATAAGCTGAAGAGGATAAGGTGAGGAGGTTAGGATGATCCCACTAAATCAGAAAAGCAAGTAATATCCAAACCAATCGGAGGCCACCTCACCATATAAGCTTCTCCTTCTAAAAGCATTGAGAAGATGCTCATTTTTCCCACGTACGAAAATCGTCGCACCCTAAGTATAGTGTAGCTTGCGGAGACGTCACAACCTAGATTTAGAGTAGGGGGCGATGATCCAGCATAATCTCACCCTATATATAGTGTAGCATGCGGCGACCTTCCTTAATATTTTTTTTACAAAGGAAAATATAATTTCTTCTCTCAGGCAAAGTTCTTTCCCCTTCACTCTTCAGAAATTTGGGCCACTGATCCTATTAAATACAAAGGATAGGTTTTACATAATTAACAGTCATAGGGGTGAAGAAAATAATGTGTAACAGAGAGCCCCCCAAAGTATGAAGGTAGAACATAGTGATAGATGAAATACTTTGTCGAGTGTGTGTAGGGAACAAGGACTGGTTGAAAACCTGCTGACAAACAAGGAAATAAAGTACAATAATATATCATCACTAAGGTAGGCATTCCCATACTCAGAATACAAATGAATCAAAGCATAAATGCCTACATGCAAAGATCCATGTCAAGTAAGACAGGTCATGGCCACCAAACATACACTGTGGATCCATGCCATTATGACTCAAATCTGAACATAGCCACCAAAAATACACTATGGATATATGTGTTAAAGATTCAAATTTGAACATAGCCATGAGACATACACTGTGGATCTATGCAACAATAAAATTTGAATATACTCCAACACAACCTGAACCTGTCAGGAAAGCTCTAGGGTCTTCTTCTCCACCACTCTATAGTAAGAATCTAACCATGTGAATACATGCACTGAAGTTGAACATGGTATAAAACACTTGATTACCGATCATTAATAAATACCATTAA
>JZKD02S2230211.1:48634-59771 GCA_000966675.3 Picea glauca
CCTTTTTTTTCTTGTAAGGACATGATCATATTGAAGTCCCCCCCCCCCAATAATCCAATGGTTACTCTAAATTGGAGGATCCCAACAGAAGGATCATATCAAGGAATTCTTTTTTAAATGATAGGGTGGGAATCCCATATTCATTTGTAATATAACCCTACTCCAAGGATCCAAATATTTTGTATATAGTTGAAATAATCCTAGGTGTTGTTGTTTGGATATATACGGTAAGTAGATATAGATTCCAAAGAATGACCAGTCCACCGGAAGCTCCATTCGCTTCTACCAATGCTAGCCCAATTTTTTTCTATAATTTTTGGGAAATACGAGTCGTGGATTCTTCATCTCACTTAGTTTCTTGAATCATCATGATTATGGGTCTTTCTTGAGTTATTATTTTTCTAAGAAGCCTATGTTTAGAAAGGGAATGAAGGCCTCTTACATTCCATGATATGACTTTCATCTTAAACTTTGGGTTGGTTGTGGAAATAATTCTCTGGGAGGCCTATAGTTTTCCTAGAGTCCACCATAATAGTCCTTATTTATTCTAATTTTTGTTTGCTATATTTCCTAACTCTCTTCTTCTCCTCTGTTGTTTCTTTGTTATGTACTTTTAATGGGTTTGTTATGACCTTAATTTCTCTCGAGGATGATGGATTCTAGTTTGGGTTGCCCTCCTTACCTTTTCCTTTTCTCATATCCTTTTTGAGTTAGTGTAACTATATTTCTAACATATTGCTTAATTGTTGTTCACCATGCATATCTACCAAATCCTGAATGTCTATGTACAAATTGTCCTACTCCATATCCTGGGTTACATTATCCTCATATAAATATTTATTGGGTTCTTCTATTGTGTTCATCTCATGCATATCTACCTCAACCACTCTTGTTTTAGTTATGTTGACCCCTAGATACATTTTCCTTTGTTTTTGGATATCTAGATACAAGTTTTCCTTTATGTCCTCTTTCCCCTTTGGATATGAAATTCCCTCTTTGGTGGATACTTCCCCTCCCTCCTTTGACAAGGCCTGAAAACTATTAGTAGTGTTCTTCCTCTCTTGTTCTATATATTTATTCATCTTTCACTCCGATTTCTTTTTGCTTATAACTTTCATGAATATATCCATATCCTTCTACTCTTTGGGTTTATCAACATGCTTCTCAACATTTTGAGGAAAATTGAAAAACAAATGAGTGTGTTCATGGAACTTACTACATCTAAAAGGTATGCATTCATAATCTAGAGTTTGATTCCATTAATTGGCTTGATAAGATGTGATGATTGAATATAGGAGCGCCCCTATGACATTAATGTAAACACATAATCTTACATAAGTATATCTCCCTATTTAAGTTAACTCTAAAACTTTCACAAAGGTTCCTAAGGTATTTTGTAGTCCTTCCAATGTCTCCTTCTCCTAGAATTATTGAGGTAATGAATAAAAACTGATACAAACTAGTGCCTTGATAAAGTTCTCCTTCTCAGGCAATAACCTCTCTATCTAATACCTTAAATGTAATCCAATCGAGTTGAAAAAGTATGGTTCATATTCGAATATCCTTTCACGGTCTTATGTGCATGTAAAAATTATCGTAAATTTTTTTTGGATCCCAATTTCATATCGATTTGGCCCTTTGTCTTCCAACAGGTGTTCACCCATCCTATTAGAGCTCTTTCAAAGGGATGGATGCCCATGAATTTCCCAATTATTGTGTGATACTTCATGTAATAGATGTAGTTTTCGATGTGTGGTGATGTGATATCATATCAAGGGTTTTCCTTAGTATTTTCCAAACAACCATTCTTCAACCTACGGTTTTCTTTACTTGCCTCTACAACCACATTGTCAAAGAATTAATTCACTCTAGGTTCTTTCCCTTCACCCCCCCCATTTCTTTCTCTATCAGGATCAGGTCTAAAACCCCTACAACTGCATCCTTAAATGATTTCCCCTTTCCTGGGTCTAGTAACCCCATATTCAATGCCAATATATGATCCTATGTTGTCTCCTAAACCTGCTCAAATCTCTTCCCATTCTACTTCTCAAAATCCTACCAAACCCCACCTGCTACCCATTTTCATCTCTTCTTGTCCTATTCAATCACTGGCCCCCAATTCCCCCTGTTGTTCCTGAGTTTGTACTAAGGATTAAAAGTATAGTGTCAAGGCATCCGAAAGTAGGTGAAAGATGGGTAAGAGAGTAACATCAACCTTCAGTAAAGGAAACTAGGGAAGATTTGTACGTTGGCGTTGTCTAGCTTCCAACTGTTCCTGAGTATTTATATCTTGTTCAATGGCTGCCCATGAACGTTCAAGTTCATCCCGGTTATCAACAGTTTTAAGGATTATATCAAAATGGTTTAAAGCAATATGAGTTTGGTTCGATAGTCCGAGTTCGATATTAGGCTGTGTTGCTGCAGGGACAGTCATGGAGGAACAGTAAGAGTAGGAAAGGATTTAAAGAGAGATTAAATGCTGTCTCGATTTGGTCGAAATAAAGAGAATTTTACGTTTTTTGGTATAAAATAGGAATGAAAATTGAAGGCTCTTTCCCGTAACTGTATTATATTTTAATATAAAGGTGTGAGGTGAGATAAAAACATTTAGCTACATATAACGCAAGGTTCCCGTCAAAGAGAAAACTCACATATAAACAGAAGAATAAATTAGTAAGAAAATAACTGACATAGCAAAGAATATACGTAGAATTCTGAAAGTGCAGAGTGGTCTTACACCCGCTGATAGCTGGTGCAGAGGAAAGACAATAAACAAATACAGAAAACCAAAATCCTTTTGTTATAGTAGTGGTCGTACTAAAGTATAACAAAGCACATCAATTATGAATAATGGAATGAAATGAAACATGAAATACAAAGAAACAAACTTGTAACACAGTCTTGACGGAATCGAGAATCTCCATATTTGCTTATATTAACTTCTCGAATGCAAAAACTCTATTACAATTGACACAAAAAGGTCCAGCCTTGTTTATTTCTTTCTGTGATATATTTATACAATTTTACAGATCAGTTAGAATCTCAACGGTTACACAAATTCGGTTACAACCGAGAGGTTCCTGTTAAAAAGAAAACTCACATATAAACAGAAGAGRAAATTAGTAARGAAATAACTGACATAGCAAAGAATATATATAGAATTCTGAAAGTACAGATTGGTCYTACACCCGCTRATAGCTGGTGCAGAGGAAAGACAATAAACAATTGCAGAAAACCGAAATCCTTTCGTTATAGTAGTGGTCGTACTAAAGTATAACGAAGCACATCAATTATGAATAATGGAATGAAATGAAACAYGAAMTACRAAGAAACAAACTTGTAACACAGTCTTGAYGGAATCGAGAATCTCCAGATTTGCTTATATTAACTTCTCGAATGCAAAAACTCTATTACAATCGACACAAAAAAGGTCCAGCCTTGTTTATTTCTTTCTGTGATATATTTATACATTTTTACAGATCAGTTAGACTCTCAACGATTACACAAATTCGGTTAGAATTGAGCGGAGCGCAATCACTCCCTTTCTCCTACTCTATTTTCACTTGGTGCCAAGTGCTCGTCTTCGCGCGGATTCAGTGCAGGCGATACATCTTTCCACAAACTGAGATACGAGCTGCGAAGGTTCCACTTGACAGATGGCCTCGACAAAGTAACATTCTCGGGCTAACTGCTGCAGCTTGTCACCCATTTGTGCATCGACGATGTCGAGGGAACTTAATTGCGCGCTGGACTGGATCAAATGCTTATCAATTCGGGCCATGTTTACCATATCTATCTGAGAGATATCGGCTGAATCTCTCTCATCCTTTTCCTTCAGACCGAGTGAGATCTGTTCCACATTTATTTGCATCAATGCTTCTGCATCACCTCGGATGTCAATATCCAAGAGCTCACCATCTATGGAGTTAAAATCTTCTTCTAAAGAGTGGGTTACCTTTTGGACTTGTTCCTTTCTAAGGGAAATGTTATGCTCCCAATATTTCAATAAAATATTGCCTCTGGTTTGTTCAGAGATGGAAAGCCCAGGAGCGCCTGCCGAAACCCTGTTATTTGTGGCGATTACCGCGTCCTGGAAAGTGACCCGAGCCACTTCGGCCTCCCTTTCCCTATCAGTTAGGTTCTTGGACACCTGATTCACCAACAGACAGTTCTCCGAGATCTCTCCTATCCTGGCAAGCAAATTTTGCTGTGCCGAAAAGATTTTTCGCCAAATCTCGCTGGCTCGGGATTTAAATATGCTGATGTCTATTTCTTTGCTCTCGATGATTTCTGCCCGAGCCTACAATTGTTCAATCAGATTTCTCTGTTGTCTTACCTGCGCTCTACCATCTCGGATCACCAACTGTGCTTTCTCAAGCTTGGTCTTGAGCATTTATATTTCATTTTTGTCGGCCACTCTGGCCTGTTCTATCTCCATGCTGGCTTGACCTTTAGTATTCTCTGCGGCTGTAGTCAATCTAGCCTCGAGGGTCCTGATTAGGCGATTTTTCCTTTTTATTTGGTTATTCAAAAGCCCAATTGAGAATTGATTTGCCGAAGCATATGCCCCCAGCGTTCCCGTGATTTCAGTGCCGAGTTGGTCACTTTTCTTATTTTTTCCATCGGTCATGATTTTATATTTTTTCGCAGTGGACTCTCCTTCTTGATAGAACTCTCTTTTCACTACCGCCTTCCTCTTTTTATCAAAAAAGAACTCAGTTGGAGGGAGTTCCTCTGATCTTATGGGCCTCATTTATTCATTAAATATCCACCCCTCGCTGACATTTCCCTGTGCTGACTGCAAGGGTGTGACCGAGGTGATGGGCTCTCCTATTTGTTTTTCCGAATCTTTTGGAGTACCGACGGGATTATGCTCCTTTGACATACCTAGAGCCTCTGTTTCAGTCTCCAGTTTTTGTCCACCTGATGGGCCTGGAGTTTTTACTTCAACCTCCGAACTCTGTTCCCTTGGTGGGGCCGAAGTCTTCTCTTCTGCTTCGGGATTCTTCATTTTTTCGCCTTCCTGGTGTTTTCCAAGGGTAGAAATTGCGTCCTCAGAATCTTCAACATCCTTCTGTTTTGTCTTGGAAACAGCCGAACCTCCCAACACAGCAGGGAGACATATTCGTCTATGTTCCTGGAATTTTAATACTCATGCTATGTCTTCGGGTGCTAATGATTGGATCCGGGCTAGTACTTCTTCATAAGATCTCGCCCCTCAGAAAACGTCGTCCGAGGGTGAATTTTCATGCTCAAATCTCTTGAGCCCGCAATGAGCCAAATGGTTGCTCACAACCCTCTGTGGATCATGTTTCTTAATTTCGATGGAGACCAAACTTAGGTCCTCCAGGGCAGCAACCTCGGCTTTGGCATCCCTGAAATCTAATAAAGAATAGGAATTAAAACGAATGGGGAAAGAAGGCCATACCTTCTTTGAGTAACCCTTGAGCTCTTTGCTTACTCCTCCAATTACCGTTTTCCAGGCGACCTCTCGACAAGCCAGCTTGTCGGGGATGAATAAGGGCAACGCATGAGGGGGAACAGAAGCCCCAAAGACTCTGAAATACGAAAACTCTACCTCCACGTACCAATCCACTATGCCACTCAGACCTGTTGCAATGCTGTCCGAGACGCGAGGTGGTGGGTGCCCAAAAATGGCGATATGTAGGGGTACCATCACCCAATTAAAAATCTCATATGTGAACTTTTCTGCTTTATTCTCCCATAGTTTGTCATGATACTCATGCACAGGTTTTTCTTGGACTGGATTCCAAGCCCAACTCATCAAAGGGAATGGTGTCATGGAACATACTGCATCCATGATATATGCTGACATGAAAAACGAGGATGGTTTCCCACTTGCCTTTTGCTCCCGATACTCTGTGACCCTGTTGGCCAAACTGTCTGAGAGCATCTTTTCCCAATTAAATGAGCAACCTTCTGCAACCCGAAACATGAGAGGCACCCACGTGATGTAGAAATGCGATGTGTCTTCTCTCCCAAATAGTTGACATGTCATCATGGCCACATATTTATACTGTGGCTCCAAATAAGCGATAGAATATACGCCCTGGTCATTTGCTCTGAATTTCACGGCACGCGAAACCCAATCTTTAATCAAACCAGGCATGGTTTTGTCATACTGGGTGCACTCTTTCTCTTTGAATTCCTCTAGGAACTCGGCACCATATGTATATTCAAACGTCAAAGGTAGCTTGTACATGGTTTGTAGATGATCAGGCCTAAAAGTCCCAACACTAACTCGTTGGCTATTCATGATCGTCCTGGTAGGTAAGTCTACGTGGTCCAACGCCCACCGGATCATGTCATAATATGGAAACAACCATGGCCTGGTTGCTACTCTGTGCATCCCAGATTGGACGATTATCTTGTACTTGGTGTGTAGATTATCCTTTTCGATGTCGTCGGAGTCATCTGAGTAATCTACCAATTCTGCTTGCAGAACATTTGACACAAATGACCAGTCAGGGATCGACTCGACACTTCGGGGTGAAGTATCGGAGACATTGTCTGAGCCCTGTCCTGTGACTTCGACATTCGCCTTTGTTGCTTTCTGCGGAGCCATGGCCACAGTTTGCATTTTCGCTCTCCTTCGATAAAACTATGTATACATGCAGAAAGTAGTTAACTCAGAAACGATAAGCTCCACATGCTATGAAAAATGTATAATGAAACGCGACTCTTACATATATTTGAAAAAACAATACCTTTCAACACATTCCTGTCAATTCGAAATTAGAAATAAATTTATGCCATAAAAATCCGATCTTACACATAGATTTACCTTATCTTCCCATTAATGTCATAAATTTTGGCGGCTTGACAGTCAGTCGGAGTATGGAGAGCAAATAGCTACCTCGGGAAATGTGCAAGCCTCGATGCGCGAGACATATCTCGTTTTATTTTAAATTATCAAAACTTAGCAACGTTAATAACTTTCTCGCTGTTCGCTGCATTGTGGATTTCCTTTTAAATTTTTAAGTCTTCAACTCGCGAGACTACGAGGATCGATTTTGGCTTAATTAACAGTAATCGCGATTTGGAGCATCATTAATTTTATAATCAATTTATTCGCTATATCACGACTCGGAACTTCAAAGACAAGTTTTTGGGAGATTGGTATGCCGAGTCACGAAACCGCGACATGGAGATAATTAAGGCTCAATTTAGGGGAAGAAAATCTTAGATTAGACAACTAATTTATCTTTCTATAATTACGTCGCGAGTTTGTGAGTCGGGGTTTTGCACGTCGTAACTTTCTAAAAGATAATGCCGAGTGGCGAAATGCCGATGACATATTAACCATGGTTAGCCTTTTAGTGCCAACAATCCTTGACCAGGGTTAGCCTGAAAGAACCTCGTGTTCTCGGCTCTCGGAGCTATAAAAACAAAAAATTGAACTTGGCGAACGCTGAGGCACGAAACCCCGACGACGTCTAATCACCGAGTTAAAAGATTTGACCCTGGTTGCTATCTTGAGTGAAAATTTAAAACAAGTTCGCCGTTTCGTGACTCGGGACGTGTGAATTCATGAGTTATAGTAGTCTGACTTGCGAGATCTCGAAGTAAAACAAAAAGAGCGACATTCTTACAAAAGTGGATTTGTTTCGAGAGTAGAAAAGCATCGCTGCTTATGTAATGAGGTTGCAGAGTTTTCAAAGTGTTGGGGGGAAAAATCAAAAGACCATCTTTAGATTTCAAGTATCAAAAATTGAGAAATGTGAAGGGTAAAAATAAAAACAAGGGCAGCTCCAACACCCCTATGCTTGTACATTAATATGCATGTCAAATAATGAATAAGTAGCATAAAAAATGCAATATATTGAATTGAATTAATACTATAATGTACTCTTTAAAATGCATTGAAAATTGCAACTATCATGTTCACTTTGCAAGAGGTTTATCAACATTTAATGGTGAGTGTAATGATCCCAAGCCATTATGCTAGGAACATCATGATTTTGGGTGTCTTTTAAAACTTTTATTGGTTGTGGTATTTCATCAAACACTTCGTTGGCCTACTTGTTTAGATGTGTCTACTTGCTGAATGACCTCTTGATTTTGGCCTTAGGGTTTACTGATGTGTTTATATGAGTGTTTGCAACAATAAACAAGAAGATACAATCATGGGAACACCTCAAACATATGCAATATGATAGACAAGACAAAACATCTCAAATCTTTTTTTATTCATGAAATAGAGAAACCTGCTACAATGAAGATGCCGATATGGAATGCTCAACAGATGGCTAAGAAGATAGACAATAGATCTTCTACAAAATGCTCCAATAGAAGACTACAATAAGCCTCCAAAGGATGGATACACAATAAATATTGAATACAAGTAGATCCGGGCTATAAGAATGCTAAACCCCCAAGCTGGAAGGAGCCACACCCTGTTGGATAGTTGAAGCTCCTCAACAATTCGGCCCTGCTGCCAAAAATGTCCAATCACCCCGAGAAATATGGAAAATGATAGATTGGGAAACTGTAATCACAACCCAGGTACTCAAATATCCAAGGCCACTCTCCAACCCTATAGATCTGATTCTCCTCAAGGAATGGTGTGCTCCCCTGGATGCCTAAAACCCTAATAATTCAGCCTCTCTCCTAGAGACATCCAACAGCTCCACCAATCCACTAGAATGATATATCGGGGCATGAAAATGAAAACCCAAGTGCTCAATCGGGAAAAATACCTGCTAGATCCTTAGATCTAGCTACCCTCCAAATAATGGTGCTCCCTCCTCCTAGGGAAATCGTCCCTCTCTCAATGCCAATCAATCCTCCATAAGAATACCTCCAAAAACATCCAATAATGGAGCTATGGTACTTGCAAGGAAAACACAATACCTGTAATTCCTAGAATCTCTTCTCCTCAGCTAGAATGAATCCTCCCTCAATGTTTGATGCGCCCCTCTTGTTGGAAACCCTCAATTGGTGCTCCCTCTCTCTATTTGCACACGTAACTGATGTAGAATCTCCTGCAGCTGAGTAGATCTTGAACTAGAATGGTGTGGGAGCGTATTGCATCTCCGAGACCAAGCTTGGGACAAGCTAGGTGGAATCTTTCACCACCGAATCATCCTATAGGGTTTGTTAAGTCAAAACCCTCAAAACCCCCAATGTTGGGCTCACTAGCTAAAAGCCAGATATCAAAATATGATCATACATGAATGAATGAATAGAGGCCCTTGCCTTTCCTTTATACTTTTTTCTCTCCTTGTGCCTCCAAAGTGACTTTCATTTTATTAATAATTAATTAATTAATTAACCTTTTTACCTCTGAAAAACACCTTATCTCTCCTTATGGCTTCCTTGGCCACTGAAAGTCACTTCTCACCATCCCATCCTGTAGTGTTTCTTCTCCCGATTCCAATGAGCTATTACACTGAGAGGTTCCTCCAAGTAATGTGCCCAAAATGACCTCTTCAGTGAATTCAATTAACTTATAGCTCAAAATAGTCAAAATTATGGAAATCATCGAAATGCAACGAAACCAAATCTAACTTGTGTGGAATCACTTATAATGATGGAATATGATGAGAAATGCAATATGGACCCCACAATGCCTCTCAATAACCCATTTACTCGCTATAACATTGTAAGGTAGCTAGAGAGGTAGTGGGGGGGCCTAGAGGGCCCATAGTGATAATAGTGGAGGTCATTCAATGTAAGGTGGACTAGGTCCACTATATTATTAAATAAGGCCCACTATNGTAGTTAGATATAATAAATGGGTAATTAGATATAATAAATGTAAGAGGACTTCTTAGAAGGTTCTACTTCTAGAAGATTCCTCCTGTAGAATGTTCTTAGGTGATGGTAGCACTATATAAATGGGTTCAATCAATGTAATGAGACATGAAGAGAAGTATTGTATTTGGAGTGGAAGCTCAATAGGAGGATGCCCCCTCGAAGAGGCAAGTGAACAGGAGAGGATCCTTTCCATAATAGGATCCATTGTATGGTGTTGCCCTACCCTAAGGGTTTGATAGTAATAAAGAAGATTTTGCATATTGTTCTTGTATATCTGTTGTGGTGATTTTGTATTCAGTATCAGGTTCTTAACAAGTGGTATTAGAGAACTTTACTTGGACAGACATTGTGGGCAAATATTTTTTATTTTTGCAGATTTTTTTTTGGAGAAGAAAAAAAGAGGGCCACAACATTCTCAAAGTTTTCAGTATATTTCTGTGAAAAATTTGTAGAAAAGGGTTGTATATCTGAGTTCCTCTCAGAAAAACACCCAATTTGAAAAAACATCGTCCGAAACAGAGTCTGGGAAGTCAAGATATTGAAGTTTTAAAATCTACAAATTTTCAGGATTTTTTCCGCGGATGGCGGTGAGAAATTTTTTAGCATCTGGAGGCCAAATTTGCCCAAATAAATTATATATCTGAGTTCCTCTCACAATTTCACCCAATTTCAAAAAAAAAATCAGCCAAAATGGAGTCCGGGAAGTGAATTTATGAGCATTTTAACTTCAACAGTTTTTTTGGGTTTTTCCAGAAAAAGCCACAATTTTCTGCCAAAACTTATTGGGTCTATTTTTTGGGTTTTTCTGTGATGGCTGCAGAACCGAAGAGTTCATAGGGTGCTCAGATGGCTATTTCTTCTCAAAATCTGAAAGAAATTCTTGAATCATTCAAAGCCCAATTGTTTCACACATTGGATGACAGATTGAATGCATTTGTACATGGCCTCACAGACAACCTCACAGACGACCTCAATGATAATTTTCGTAGTATTCAAGATTCATTGAATAACATGCAGGAGAGATTTCTTATGGAGGGCATCAGGGATGAATATAATCAAGAAATATATGCTTGGTATGATTTTGAGGCAGATTGTGATGATTAGTATATGGATAGTTGTCATTTCTGGGATGACAACCACTTTCATATTTTATTTGATGACTCTACTCCACCTTCTGTAGAGAACATCAATGTCCCACATTATGAGCTAGTTACCAACGTTTAGTCTACATATTCTACAGTTGTATTATTCATTCTAGATTCTGCTACGACCCTTTTCCACTATGTGGATGGATCTTCTTATTTGGATCCACATGATAGGTGTCAGTCTTTGGAGCATCATTTGGAGTTGGTTATTG
>JZKD02S2230211.1:101951-124124 GCA_000966675.3 Picea glauca
TATTAGGTATTCTTACATCTGCCTTATTCTATTTTATTGAAAGGTCTTATTAATATTGACCTTTATTACATCCGAATACATTGATCTACCTATGTGCGGGTTAGGACCTTAACAGGGAACAACCAGAAGTTGTTGGAACTTCAAACCAACCACCACAGTAGGAAGATAGTGTTTATATACCGATCTCACCCCGCAAGAAACCTGCAGTAGAAATTGTTCTACCACATATACTAACTGGAGTACAGGTAGAAACGAAGCTATTGGGTCATGTAGGGAAGCTCAAGTATTCCGACCATGATGTATCAGATGAAACCAATTTCTCGGAACTTGCACAGAGGGTCTTTATGCAGACCATAGTCATAAACCAACTTGGAGAAACAATTAGCCAACCACACGAATGGGTAGCTAGGCTGGACAAAACATGAATCTTAGGTTTTTTGAAGCTACCACATTTTGGCAGAGGCCAGTACACGACAACATGTGTCAAGAAGTTGCTATTAGTAACACATGGAGGGGACATATGGTTGGACAAACCCATCCCCATAAATGTTGATCTTATTGCACAAATCATAGGGTTACCAACCTAGGGTATGGATCTCATGTTGATTCTGAACAAAATATCTAGGGAGAAAGCATTAGCAGAAGAAATGAAGAAGAAATATGGAACTGCCAGAGGAATGAGGGACATCGTGATCAAATGAATAAAAAATTCACCTACACAATTGGGCACAAAGATCTTAGCCTACAAATTGCTCAGAAAATGCCACAAATACGAAGTACTAGCATGAGTCATTGCAGTTGCAGCTCAGTGTGTAGAAGGCACCTCTATGAGATAGGTGCCATATATATTGAAATTATTTCAAGAGGATTGCAAAGATGCACAGGACCTAGGCATAGAGTTCCATTACTTGTGGTTAATCACACTAATAGCCTTCATGGGATGGTGAGAACCAGGGTATGTAATTTTTTGTACCAGACCACAGCCAACAGGAAAAAGATACGTATTACTGAGATTTGGGCCGCAGGCCAGGCATGAGAGGGAGAACAAAATCATATTCGAAGCATACCTATGGGATATACAGGAAGCTATCAGCCGATCATGGAGAATAACATCAGAGGCTATCGTGTGATATGAAGAAATCACCAACTTCCAGGCCACATGCCAAACAATGTGGATACAACCAAGGCAGGATCCAGATAAATAGTGGTTACAGATGCACTAGTTCATAATAGAGGGTGATTGTTGAAGGAAAATCTCCCTGCAGACAGGTAGATCTCCTCTTGAGAGCTATAATCTTAACTCTTAAGACATAAGACGCTTATCATGGACACTGACTTCCTTTTAGGTCTATATAAACTAATGTGTGAGGAGGAAGGGGAAAATAAGTACCTTTTATTGATGTTTGTCCCTGCACGGTCCGAGTTGAGCTCCAATATTTCGCTCCTCGATAAGCCCTATAGACAAACAAAAGTACAAACACTTCCTACACTACTAATATTAGCTCGAAATAGACCTATCTATTAGAGACAAGTTCATGTGAGATTAAGCACAAACTAGAAAGAAACAGGCCAAGCATATTATATTGATGAGAACAATAATGAAAGAAACTTACAACCGTAGATGCGAATGCAACAGCTTCATCAAGTCCTCTTTGTCTAACCCTTGCTCAAAAGACCCATGATCGGAATGACACTAACTTCACTGATTATTCTCCTCCACTTCACTGTGTGTTTCCTATGAGATCATAGGTTTCATGCCTTCAATCCTCCCTTCTTTTCACCA
Source organism: Picea glauca (assembly GCA_000966675.3). Lineage (NCBI taxonomy): Eukaryota > Viridiplantae > Streptophyta > Pinopsida > Pinales > Pinaceae > Picea > Picea glauca. The sequence goes on from JZKD02S2230211.1 coordinate 103,735, forward strand.
TGAGAGGTCCTTCTTATATAGGTTAGAGAGGCCCAACCACTTGAGATATCTTTAGGGTAAGTTGAGGATTTTCCTCCTTTAGTTAGGGATCTTCCCTAAGATCATGGCTTAACCAAGGATTCGAATCCAACTGCTTTCAAAGATTGAAAATATCTTTCCCCCATTCTTCCCAACAAACCAATTGTTGCCCAGAATAGGTAGCACTCCCCCAAAAGGGCAATCAGAGTGTTATAATTCTCCCTAGTAATGTATAGAGGGGTGACAACACTCCTGACAGTAGCAACACTCCTCCAAAAGGGCAGATGGAGTGTTATAACGCTCCCAGATAGTCTATAGGGGGGCGCCAACACTCCTGAGAGAGGTATAGGGGAGCGTTCTCCTCTAAAAACTTAATTTTTGTGGTTCTTTCAAATGGAAAGAGGTTCATAAACCCAGTTAACCATTCCTCTTCTTCCAAATCAAATGTTTGAGGTGTTTCAAATTTCTTTCTGATGTCATTATAGGTACGACATAGGCATTATGGAAGTATGCTTTTCCTAACACTTGCGACACTTGTGAGAAAAATGCGACACTTGTAATGACGACACTTGTGACACTATAAAAGTGAGTATTTTTTATGTGTAACAGTGATATCGACATGGTCATCAAAAAATGGCCCGATGAATGGAGGATCCCAACCATTACCCGAGAAGTACCAGAAAAAACAACAGAAGGAGAGGTAGAACAGGCAGAAACACAACCTCCAGAAATCCAAGTGCCTAAGAAACCACGAACAGGCCAAGGCAAGATGACTCGGGAAAACGAAGGGTCAAAATAGGTAGGGACCTAGAAGGAGAAGAAGGAGACTACACATCTGAACAACGAATGACAGAAACAGGACGAGGGAGTGTAGGAGACCACCACAAACCCCATCACATAGGAACCAGGGGGAAATAAGAGACTAGCCGCGCAAGGAGGAGGTGCGTGCAAGAAATCAAAGGATAAATGGGCATCAACAAACTATATAATCACAGAGGATGATGGGGAAATGATCGCTAGAATGGTCCAAGATTTCCTAGCAGAAGATTTCAATCATGCAACACACCATAGGGATAAACTGAAAAAAGAGCTGACATAAATGGGACAGTTCCTCAAGAAATTTGGGGATGCACAGACATCAAGCAACAATAGAAGCATAGAGCCACCAAAAATATAGACCAAAGAAAGAGTGGAGGTAGAAGAATGAGACCCATTCCACTCCATGCCACATGCAAATGCAACGATTTACATCAAACCTAGCATGCTACACATGGATGAAATTGTGGGATAGACACCCTTGAAGGATTTGGGCCACATCCAATTGGTATTGACACAGATGCCATCAAGGGAACTACACAAATTGAAGGTTAGCTTCGACCACGAGGTACAGTCTCGTGCACATAAAAACTTAGTTGAGCTACAACAAGAAACAAAGAAGCGAGAGGTGCCGGAAAAAGTCTGTGAGCAGGCCAAGCTTGAAACTCCGGAGGAAAAAGCACGTAGGAATGAACTAGAACGAATAGTGGGAGGAATTTTTGAGAAACTCCCAAGCACCTCCCAAGGCAATGAACTCTTAGTAGTAGGAAATATTGACGAGATTGCACAGGAAATTGATCAATATAGAAAGGAGATCGAGAATCTCCACGAACAGCGCACACCACCTACTCCACCGACAGTGAAGGAGTAAAGGAAGCAGGAAGCAACAATATAGCTGTAGGAGATGGAACAACAGGTTAGCACAACAACTGAATTGCTTGTTAAAGTAGCACAACTTTGGATAAGGTTGGAGGAGGACCCACAGGTCCAGCACTGGGACAAGGAAGAGGAAAGGATCAATGCAACGATCCAAGAACTCAAAAAGAGGTAGAAGACCATACCAATCCCAGAATGAGTCAAAGGTATGCAGGAAATGAAGAAGATGGAGGCAAAAATTATCACTGCGCAAACACAGAAACAGGAGCATTAGGATCAAATAGAGACACTACAGGAATGGGTAGCAGAAATACTTGCATAGGCAGAAGGAGCTAAAACTCACATAGAATAGACCCAGGCCAAATGTGCATGATTGTTGAGTGATGAAGTGGTAGTTCAGGTAGTAGACATCATCAAGGAAAAGACAACGTAGGCACTGACAAAAGTAGCAGAGCTGAAGGAAAAGTTCTAGATGATCACCAAGGAGATCTAAGAAGCTCAGAAGGATTAGGTGACTCGGGACGAGTCACATGTCAGTGTTGGGGGCCTATTGGCACTAGGACAAAGTGGAAAGATGGATGCTCGTGGGAAAGAAAGCGTGCATAAATGGAAGTAAAAGTTGGAAGGTAAGACAACACACACGCATGCACAAGGAAAGCGACAACTGGAGGAGGAACAACACACGTGCATGGGAGGAATACCTAACATTGGTAGGGTTAAGGTTTTGGTAATACATTGTAAATGGATGAAGAGACCGATATATATAAATAGATATACAAAGGTATCATATAGAGGTTGGTTCGCTTTTGTATTAGTTCAACTTTTGTAATATCCTATCATAGCTATGTATGTTTTGATGCATTATGTAATGCTGCTATGAACCATTTTTGTAAGTTGCTGAGGTAAGAATAGAGGGGAGAAGGAAGATCTAAGGATTAGATCGCACGCTCTGGATCTTGGTGCGATCTAGTTCGCCTCATATAGATCTTACCCATCTGAGGGAATTGTAAACGCAAGGTGTTGGAGATGCAGAACTACCATAATAAAAGAGCCAAGAGCCAAATATTTGTGGACGTAGCCAAAGAGGGGGTGAACCACGGTAATATCTGTGTAATGTGATGATTTCATGTATATCTTTGTTTTCTTTCAACAATCAATAGTTATGCTTAATGAACAAGTTAATACATTGTTTTGGAATATGATTGTGTTGTTCAGGAAATAAACTGTGAAATATAGATGTGTGAAATATAGATGCACCCCCGTGAGTAGCAAGTAGATTGCAATCACGATTCGTAGTATCTGGCTCATAATAATAAACCCCTATCTCATACTCAATCCTAGGCTGTAAACACCTGAGTCTTACAACCACCCATTTAAAGCTATCTTTGGTGAGACTGCACAGTGCACTCTGTGTACTGTGTTGCCTTCTGGTTTACCAGGAGGGCCGATAGTTTTAGAGCCTTTGTTGGAAACCCGAAAGACATGAGCCCTGGGTCAATAACTCTGATGGTAGAGGAGAGTAGTAACCAACAATGATTGCATAAATAAAAAAGTGTACCATAGAAGTGATGGATTCATAAACCATACACATCGTTTTGAAGCCTTGCCTCATTCTGATTATCACAAGATTTTCTATTGGCTCCTCTCCATACTTTGTTTTTTGCATGTTTAATATGGCATGAAAAATCATAGTTGATATAATTAATACAAAGGTTTCTTATTGTTCCATTAATCATAAAACAAGGGAATTTAAACAACATAGCTACTTACAAATTCTTTAATTAAACCTTGATACCTCAACATATACTCACAACCCTAAGTTAACCCAATGTTGTTCAATTGTTCAGTTGGATCTTCTTTGTATGTTAGCACCAATAAAAACACATCCATGGATCAATGTAAATTAATTATTTAAATATAAATATCACAACAAATATGAAAACTTAAGTAACGTCGCAAACATAAGTACTCACAATCTTTGCAATGAACCCTTTCTTTCATTGCTGTCCTATCTTATGTGCTAATTGGGTTCCATTTTGTTCTCTTTTTTGCAACAAAACAATTGAAAATTAGTATTTAATATGATAAATAAATTTGATGTACATAAAAAAATAAATGAATTATCACATACCTCTGATGCACGTTATTATTGGGATACACCCTCCTATTATGCAATTATGTTCATTTATTTTACCATCTCCTTGTACACTCTTTTGGACATCCCTACTAGTATGTATTGGATTTCCCCTCGTTTGTCGATTGAAATTTTCATAATCTTCATGAAAAATGAAAAATCACAATAATTTTTTCTTAAATGTACATGAAAATAAATATAGCAAAACAAATTAATTTGGTAATTATTGAAACACATTATAGAAAAACATGTTTAGTAATAATACCTTTTATATGATTATTTTTTGTTATTGTAAGTTTTTTCTATTGCAAGTCTCACGGGTCTCATTGACTATGGCTCTGGAAATGCTTCTTGCAGTGTACGTATACGATAATTCCTGGAGTCATTGGATTGATTTTTGTATTGTAAGTGGAAATTACGTCTATATGTTCTTTCCACTATATCCCTCAAAGCTCTATAAAACAATTTTCTCCTCTCATTAACTTCAAGCACCACTCTAGATGAACTAATGACCAAGCCATCATCATCATTTACATCCTTAAAGAAATGTGTTCTCTTAGGACGATATTCCATTCCCTCGCTATCGGTCCCTACATAACATTAAAAAATGTGAAATTGAGTGTTTAAAACTTGTTAGTGATTAATGTTAAGAAATAGATTTTTAGTAAAAGTCAAAGAAAAACTTAATGTCGATTACCTTTCAATTCACATGTTTCCTCTCTTTGTAACATTTCCATAAATATCTTACGCTCATTTTCACTAATATTGAGAACAATCTTATCGATTTTCTTCAAGTTTTTGCTCTGCATGACACACATTAACCAATACACACCATTAATTTAAACTTACAAATATTTGAAATATATTAAATTTTTAATAAAAATTAAATAAATTGCCACCTTTGGATGATTTCCCATTACTCTCGCTACAATAAGATGTTTTATTTGAACTTGTATCAACCATCTTGTATAAAAAAAATCAGAAATCATCAGAAATAGAAATTATGAAATTTTTATATAGTCTAGTATTTCGATGCACTTAATTAAATAGAACACACCGGGACGTAAAATATATACTTGCACTGAGGTGTCAAACATATATTCACATCAGTACATACTATTATTCATTGCACATCGCTAACCTGTACACATATGATAAGAAATCAATACTATTTATTTTTTCGACCAATCGATGCTTTTCACAAATATATGTGCCTTGATGCACTTTTCTATAAAGTGAGCATCAGGTCGATAGCTCTGTACAATGCACACCGAGGCGATTTTCCTGTACAGTGTGTACTACGTACAATGGGATTTAAAAAACAAAATCGCTAACAATGACAGGGTTGATAGGGTTTGGGTTATGATGCAATCAGTGGTACCATTGCATTGGATACCAAATGCCCCATATGCAACTAAATCAACCCTAGAAAAATATGTTGCTTAAAGAAATAAACCCTATAAAAATCTATTGCTTAAAAAAAAAGGGGAACAAGAAAAAACAACAAGAAATCTATGGCTTCTAATACCAAAGGTAACTATGAAACCCTTATATTTTTTTAACATGCATTGAAAATAGTTTGAATCAAATAGGGAAAGATTGAAATGATCACTAGAATGAAATCACATACCCGGAATTTATTCTTTGTAGATTTTTATGTGACCTAATGATCCCTTCCAATTCTGGCTCTTAAAAAGAAAATGAACCACTCCAAAGTCTTTCGTGGTAAATCTCTTTTCGACAATTCCTCCCTGTAAATTTTGCCCAAAAAAAATGAAATAATGAATAGTGTTTTAATTTATAAACAAATACTTTTTGAAAAATGAAATTCCCTCTCTTTTTTCACTGTGTTTTTTCAATTTGTATGTAAAAAAACTTATTAAACTATATATTTGTCATCATATTTGTGTGCCTCACTGATTCGTGCGCACTGATGTGTATATAAAAAAGAATGGATCTATACCAATTTTATCGACAAAATAGAAATGCAAACCTCTATTATTAAAATTCATAGATATTTTGGTTTGCAGAGGTTTTAACAAATGTAACGCTTTGGTTCATTTCATAGTTGGTCACACCAGTGCATTATAAAATAAATAAAAGCACTGATAAATTTTAATATCAGATTCATGCATGTATTGATGATGGTTTTGGCTCAAATGCAGGGAAAAGAAGGGTATAATATCAAATGGCCAATACTTCAGATTCTATCTCATTCCATATCGTTGCACGTTTGCCAATTTCTCCCACACCATTTGAAGTAAGTCTAGATTTTATTTATAATTCATTTATCTGATTGAATTTATGTCTTTTATGCATGTGCATTTTAATAATTGTTCATTAAATTTTGTAGGATCATAAATTGGGATCGAGTTCGGATGAGAAAGATATTCCACAAGTGAAAAAATGTCGCAAGCTCTTATCAGGAGAAATATATCACAAGAAAATGTTTGATGAAAATGGACAGTTGCTTTACCTTGCCAATTGTAACATGCCATCTCCCAGTAAATTGCAGCCCGGGTCAATGGTATTACACTGTGAATTGGATCTCTTTTATGATGTGTTAGTGGTATGTGTTTGTTTAAAATGTAAAGGGTTGAAGAAGAAACCTCAATGTGTCACATTGTCTCATTATATTAATGATCGAATAACCAAAGTTGATGGTCTAATACTTCCCACCATGGTCAATAATCCAATAGGTGATATAGAAAAGACACATAGGAACACTTCCATATGCTCATTTTTTTAAAATTTGGAAGCCATATCACCTACGTTTCATTCTAAATTAGTCAACTCGTCTCCTTTTGTTGAGTCAATGGAGAGTTCTTATAGTGAGACAAAGTATGATATCAATACTACCCAAAACATCACTACTAGGAGATAAAAAAAGTTGTATGAGCGAAGAGAAAAAATGTCCAAGTACACACCAAAGTATGTTCAATTGTTGGAAGGTAGCGATGAATTTCCTCTTCCTATTGATCTACAAAGTAAATAATAAACCTACTACAACTGAGCTTTGTATGGCACTTGTTCGTTGTCCATGCATGTACCCGATGTTGGAACCACATTCTCTTTTTGTGTTAATAGTTGTATGATATCCAAGTCTAAAATAGATGTTGCAAATCTTGGGTTGTTTCTCCTTTCACATGTATTCATTCCTCCCAAACAATCAATGACACTTATGCCATTTTATGGTCCTGTTTATAGTCGGCCTGATTACTTGAATATTGTCAAATACAAACATATCATTTCCATGTATAGTATGTGCATGAATGGTTATGATTTTGGAAATGTTAATAGGATTTTTTTTTTATATATCAATGGTCATCCATGGACTCATGGGAACATCCAAGGGTTCGGAAATAGTTGCAAGGACTCATTAGTTAGTGCAATTTTTTCCTTTGAGGAACAACCCAATGATAGAGTTCTTTATGAAAAGGAAGGCATCCATATTTGTTGTTGTGCATGCAATACGTAGTTTATCTCCTGGTGATGAATTATTAATAAACTATAACTTTCGTAGACCACCAACCGCTTGTCAAAAATACCTAGCATTGGATCTACCTTTAGACATCCCCTTGGGGCGTAAGAAAAAGATGATTGAGTAATTGCATTTTTTGGATTTTCAATGGAAGTAATGTAAATGTACTGCTTAATTAGACATTAGTTTTATAAAGTGGTTGGTTGCATGTTACAATAATTACATCAAATATAGGGAGTAAGCTCCCTATAACTTCTACACATGGAATTTTGTTCATTTTATTTACTGAGTTTGCTTAATATTTTTTTTTATATTTTTAAATATTAATAATGAACCTTAGACATTATAAGCCTTGCACACTAGGGATATTATTAGGGTCTAATATGCCCCACATGTGAAAAATAATTTATTTTCCCTTAAATTTGATGCTTTATGGATTATTCATGATGCAAAGAGCCCTATAATATCAAATAGGCTTACAAAGGGAATATGGAAAGCATCACTTAGTTAATGATCTATTAGTATTAATTGTGGGGGACATATGATAGTTGTATATTATTTATTTGATAAGAAATATGTATTAATAAAATGATTTTGATTACATGATTACAAAAATTATGAAAATGGATATTAGTAATTTTAGAACTTACGTAGAACACTAATGTCATGGGATGCATGCACACTATGTAAAATTAATTTTTTTAGGAGGGAAAGTATCATATGTCCATGTTATATAATGACTTTATGTCAAATTTTGTTTTTTCATAAAAAACATGGTGGTGGTTGGGACTCCATAAACCAATTAATTAAATTCATCATTTCCAAATCATTTGATTGTTGGAAGATGGCATGTTACAATATTCCAATAACCAACTGTAGAAGTACTATTGGGAAATTACTCCCTGAAATCAAAGAGATATTCGATAATCCTTGTGAGGTGAAGAATAGGAGGTGTATGTATGTGATCTAGCAGTGAATTGATGCCAGTTATTATGGAGACAAGGATGATGAGAATTATATCTTGGAGAAATTTGAGTGGCTCACAAAGGAGGAGATGTGGGCCAGAGCATTGAGGGAGTGGTAGAGGATTGATTCTATCTAGAGGCAAGCTAGGTTGATGATAAACAATATGGACTTAATTTCCATTAAGACGGTCCTATTTGAGAAAGATGATGATGTGATAGAATAAATGAGAGAGAAGGGCAAGGGAAACCAACAACACAGAGAGAGAGAGAGAGTTTCTTTCCCATGTTCCCCTTCTGGATGAGAAAGTGATCGAGCACACGATTGTGGAGAAGAAAAACCATGATGAGCTTCTTAGTAAGTACACATGTGAGGATCTCATGGAGGAGCAGTTTGAGGCTAAGGTAATGCTTAATTTTAACAATAAGGCATGCTGACAAAGCTTATGGATCGTCGGTTGTTTTTACAAATGTTCTTCTTAACTTATATTGAATATATAATATGGATCTTAGGTCATTCTTGAGGCTGGCACAATGTTATAATTAAGACATCCATCATGGTCATTTCTTGTTGAACAAGGAAAAGGGACACTGGGAAGCTCTGTTCATAGAGATTGGTAGTCCTAATCATGCCAAAGTAGGGGCTAAGATGACATACTTGGAAGGGAAATAATTTGATGTGTTTGGTGCCATAGGAAAGGGACCCAATTATAGATACTTAGAGGCTACAAAATTATTCCTCATCCTCAAATATCTATTCAATAATCCCCCTAGAGGAGAAAAAGAGGAGGTGTATGTATGCAATCTATAAGAGAATTGACGCCAGTTCATATTATGGCTACAAGAATGACAAGGACAATATCTTGGAGAAATTCGAGAGGCCTGCAAAGGAGGATATTCGAGGCAAAGCACTGAGGAAGTGGAATAAGATTGAGTCCATGCACTAAATTATTAGAGGCACCAAAGACTGACGTATGTTGTTTCCTCTACAAAGAAAAACGTCCACAAAATTTAATTGTCGAGGTTTGCATATGTAGTTTGTGAATCAAATTGTTTTTCTTCTGGCTGCTATTGTTGCTACTGTAACATACCTAGCCTCCTAGATGGGTCTCGTTACCCCATTGTAAGATCTCCACTATTGTAAAATCATAATATACTGCTCTGATACCAACCTGTAACGTCTCCCATTAACAACATTTACAAAATGCTCTGATACCACTATGTAACATCCCCAGCTTACTATTGAACAATGCCACTCCAAAAATATAGTGTGCATATTCTACACTATAACGTTAATTTGTGCAAAAACATGTGAGGAAACGTGCACGATACCAAGCTAGATCACACCACACAAATTTTACTCTTTAGACACTAGTTATAACAATGAAATTAACACATAAAACAACTGCATGCACAATCATTAAGAACACAAAATTATTACTGCACATGTAACCACTTTGAACACATGATTTCTACTGCGCACACAACCATTCTAGTGTCACACGTAGATTCAATTCTCCTTGTGCACACGGATCTACTTCCTTGTCTGCACAACGATTCTAGCCTCTGGTGCGTATGGATTATTTCTCAGTGCGAAAAAAAATTATAGCCTTGCCTCAAAAACTCATGACCATTATTACAAATTTAACTAACAAGAATACTCCACAATTGTCATACTCTACATGTGTGACAATAATTACTGAATACAACATCATGCTTACATGTAAAAACAACATCATACAAAATAATGAGAATTATTTATATGCAATGTCATACATGAAATAAACCCATATCAGACATAGATAATTATGCACACAATAAATTAGACAAGCACATAAAGGAAACTTATATTTTTATAAAGAATCACCAACTACGTGCAGAGCTTAGATGTTCCTCACAACCATAGACTTTTTTGCTCATATACTTTCAGCAATAGGTAACCCCCAAGCTAGGGATTAAACTCCACTAGGGAAAAAGGATTCCTAAGTCTAGGATAAGGTATGATAATCAACATAATTTCTCAGTCCAAGGTGCTCAACTAATGCAACTAGCCTAGAATCTCTCATTCCCCACATGTTTGTCCCACCCTAGGAAATGTGCACCTTCTATGCTCAAAAGTCCCTTGGTTGTCCCACTTCCCTTCGAGGGATTCAACAACAGGTTAGACAAGAAGTCTCAAATCCTTGTAACTAATTCCCAACACACGAGAGAACAATTCCTAGAAAATCCCTCACCTGGAGAGAATTCTCACAGGCCTGACAACCCACTTCTTCGAAAAAAAATCTCTCACCTAGAGAGAATTATCATGAGCATGAAAACCCACCTCCTTGAAAACAAATATCTCACCTGGAGAGATTGCTCACAAGCCTGATAAGATGCCTCTTCAACAACAAATCTCTTAATTGGAGAGAATGCTCACGGGCCTGACAACCCGCCTCTTTGACACCAAGACTCTGGTTACTAGATGGAAAAACCCCTTTCCAATATTTTCTTTGTAGATAAGGTAGTGGTCGTTTCCCGTTCTGATGGTCTGACCCCTCAAGAAAAAGTGAGTGATCTCCCCCCAAAAATACACTAAGGTACAACCATATATTTGCATGGTCATAACTGGACACTTGTCACCTTCAAAATTATCTTTAGCCACTTGGTGACTCATTCCCATCCCTCGGGAACTTAGGATAAATAAATATCCATAAATTATACTTTTCAGAAATATTAATACAATATTCCCTTGGATTTAAGCCCCCACTTTTACCTTTTCAATGGATTTTATCCCCTCGTCTCTTTTCGTCTGATTGGTCTGCATGCAATGATGTAATTTTATTAATAAATTGAGTGTGATTACATTTACTAGGATAGGCGCACTCGCCTTTTTGTATCCTGAATCACCAACCCAATAACCACACAGGCTCTCTGTCCTCACACACACACACACACACACAAACTTGATCTGATGTGCAACTAAATGTAATCCTAGCTCACTTACTCAGGTTCACACAACACTATGGAATGTACACATCCTTCCCTTGATACGAAATCCACACACACTTACTCAGGTACATGCAAGACTATGGAATGTGCACACTCTTTCTTTGTAAAACAATCCTCGCACACTACTCATGTGCGCACAAAACTGAACCAACACTTATTACCAGTGGATCACCAACCCAAATGTACATTTACATTTTCATTTACAATTGGGTTTCATATTAGGGGTATTACATTCTTCTCCCCCTTATTTATGCACTGTCCTCAGTGCATTATATACACATGTGCATAAACAAACTTCAAAAATATTAAAAAATATGCGGGTACTCTGCCCGTATAGAATCCTCGCACTCCCAAGTTGCATCCTTAGGACCATACCAGGTTCATTGAACCTTAACTATCCCCATGGCTCGATTCCATTGTTGTTTGATTTTATGATCCAATATGCAAATTAGTCACACTCGAAAATTGCCTTCTGGCTCCACCTGAATCACATTCTAATCAATGACATGATCACCATCAGGTATGTACTTTTTGAGTAAAGATACATGGAAAACATTATGAATACACAATGATGCAAGAAATGAAATCATATATGTGACAAGACCAATCCTCTCTAGGATTTCAAATGACCCACAATAGCATGTTGCTAACTTAGAACAATTTCCCAACTTCAGGGAACTGCATCTTGCTTTTTCTTTCAAGAATACATGGTCACCAACTTTAAACTATCGATGGGTTTTGCCTTTATATGCACATATTTTCTACCTATCTTGGGCAGCCTTTAAATTCCTCCTTATCTTTACCATCTTCTCTTCCATTTCCTAAAGTAGATCTGGCCCAACCACTACATGATCTGTTGGATTTTCCCAACTCACTGGCGTGTTGCATTTTCTACCATAAATTTCCTCAAATGGGATCATCTTTAGAGATTCTTGATACCCATTTTTATAAGCAAACTCAACCAAAGGTAAATATTTTTCCCACTATGTCGATTTTTCCATCACATACATTCTTAGCATATCTTCTATCACTTGATTTACCCTTTTCATTTCCCATCTAACTCTAAATGATAGGTTGTGCTAAAATTCAGGCTTGTCCCAAATTGTTTGAATAGCCCTCTACAAAGATTCGATGTGAACTTGGGATCTCTGTCAGACACAATTGTCTTGGGTACACCATTCAACCTAGCAATATCTCTCATGTATATATCAACAATGTTGGATGCCTTGTGAGTTGACTTTAATGGAATGAAATGGGAAGCTTTAGTAAGCTTATCCACCACTACCATAATAGAATCATGTTGCTTAGCATTCCTAAGAATATTAGTAATGAAATCTATGGTTACAACTTCCCACTTCCACTCAGGAATGGGTAAAGGTTGTAGAAAACCAGTTGGGTGTTTGTGCTCAACCTTGACCTTTTGACATTCAATGCATCTAACAATAAAATCAACAACCTCCTTTTTCACGCCTGACCAATAGTATTGTTTTTTATCACTGCAATTTTATTTTGATAGCCTGGGTTCCCAACATAAGGAACTTTATTCATCTCTGACAATAATATATTTTTCAACTCTTGATCATTTGAAACATAAACTATGCACCTATACATGAGGATTCCATCCTCTTTTAGCTCATAACCTTCAAATTTATGTTGCAATTTACCTTGCTGTAAATTTTCCTTTATGTCAACATAGTGCTACTCTGATTTGGAAACCTCTAAAATTTTATCACTCAAATATGATTTATACATGATAATGACTATAACATGCATCTCATGCACCCTCTTGTTGAGTGTGTCAACCACTCTATTCTCTTTTCCTTTGATATTCTTGATATCAAAGTCATACTCACTGAGGAATTATAACCACCTTCTTTTCTTGGCATTTAAAGTTGGTTGTCCAGACAAATATTTTAGGCCACTATGGTCTATCCTCAACTCAAATTTTTTCCCCATGAGGTAGTGACTCCACATCTTCAAGGCATGCACTATGGATGCCAATTCCAAATCATGAGTAGCATAGTTCCTTTCATGCTCTTTTAATTTCATTTATTCGTAGCATACCACATGTCCATTCTAACTAAGGAATCCATCGAGCCCTTCCTTGCATGCATCAGTGCACACAACAAAGTCTTCATTAGGATCATCAATTCTCAAAATTTGCACACTTGTTAACAAACTTTTCAAGTGCTGAAAACTCCTTACACAATCTGGAGTCCATTCAAATCACACATCTTTCTTTTGCAAGGATGTAATTGGGTGTGTAATATTTGAGAAGCCTTCAATAAACCTTTTGTATTACCTTACAAGTCCCATGAAGGACCTCATCTCTGTGAAATTCCTTGGTGTTGGCCATCCTTCAATGTCTTTTATCTTATCCAGGTCCACATCTATCCCTTCCTATCAAATGATATGACCCAAGTAATGAATCTACCTCTAGTAGAATGAGCACTTGCTCAACTTTACATACAATTTATGTTCTCTAAATACTTGCAGTACCCTCCTCAAGTGTCGCTCATGTTCTTCTTTAGAATTTGAGTAAATAATTATGTCATCCAAAAATACAATGAAAAACTTATCTAAGTATTCTTTGAAAATACCATTCATTAAACACATGAAAATAGTTGGTGCATTTGACAATCCAAATGGCACCATGGTGAACTCATAATGTCCATACCTTGTTATGAAAGTAGTCTTACTGATGTATTCTTCTTTAATTCTCACTTGGAGATATCCATATTTGAGATCAATCTTTGAAAATATATGTGCACCCATTAGTTGGTAAAAGAGGTCATCTATCCTTGGAAAATGATACTTGTTATTTATTGTTACTTTGTTCAACTACCTGAAGTCAATACAAAGCATCAATGTACCATCCTTTTTCTTCACAAACAATACTAAGGCACCCCAAGGGGATAAAATTGGGCGTATATACCCCTTCTTCATAATCTCTTCAAGTTGCATCTACAATTCCTTCAACTCAGGTGTACTCATCCTATAAGGAGTCTTGGATACTGGGGTTTCTCCAAGCATCAAATTTATAGAGAAATCAACATCTCTTTTCGGTGGCAACCCCGATATTTATTTAAATACATCTTCAAATTCTTTTAGTACTACGTAGTCTTCAAAATTTGGCACTTTATCCTTAGGTGCCTCCTCCATGTGTGTTTCAAATACTTGACATCCTTTCCTGTATCTTTTCTTCAATTGCAAGGCTGTAACTTCTCTAATAGTTACAACTCTTGGAATGCCTTGAACTACTCTTAAGTTTCCTTCCTCATCCAAGTAAGTAAATTCCTTATTGTAACAATCTAGAACAACATGATGCTAGTCCAACCAATCCATACTAATGAGGCAATCATAAAATCCCAAAGGTATGATATTCAAATAAGCTTTTGTGTTCAACCCATTCATATCCGTTGGACATTCCTTAACCATCTCATTAATTTTCCTTTTTACTCCTGTAACTAACTGCACCAACCAAGGTTTTCCAAGATTTCTTCTTGGCAATTTGAATCTTTCCACCATCTTAGGATCTAGATAACTATGAATATATCCTGAATCAATTAAAATAGCAATGGGTTGGTCATTAATCTTACCTTATACTTCAATCATGTGCGAATGAAACTCAACTTTCTTGTTATCCAGGGCGATGTAGATACTTGGTACATTTTTGCCCATGTCTTTGACTGTCGCAACTTGCTATACATTGTGAACATCCTCACTTTTTCACCTATGTGAGGGTGATATCTATACATGTGGTATTCCCCCCAACCCCAACATTGAATATGTGGTTTCCTTGGTATTTTCCTCATTGCCTCTGTCATTCTGGGATCCTTAAGAGTTGGTTGTCCTTGAGAAATATTTCTTAAAAAATGGTGGCTTAGTCCCCTTATTTCTCTGTTCCATCTTTTTTTTCTTCTTTTCTTCACAAAACCTTTTGGAAAGTTGTTCTTCCCCTTTGTTTATCATAGAGGCATTTAACTCGCCTTATGGTTTCTTCCAATGTCTTGAGGTCATCATATTGTATCTTGTCATTGATAAATGATGGTATCCCACTTAGGTACCTTTGAATTTTAACTTTCTCATCCTTGATGACTGAAACATATTTGAGAAGATCTATTAATCTTCTTTCATACTCATCTATTTTCATACTCCCAAGCTTGATTTCAAATAAATCCTTAATTTTCTTGTCATAGTATCACTTGGTTAAGTATTTATTTTGAAAATTCCTTTTAAACTCCCTCCAAGTAACCTTATTCTCGTCAATGTTTTACACTTGCACCAACTGATCCCACCACATTGATGCTTTTTCCTTTAGCTGATAGATCAGGAAATTCTCCTTTCTTCCCATGTAGAGTAATTATGCAACTATAAGTACTTCCTCATTCCCAACATCGGTCTCTGAATATTCATCCTTCTCATGCTCACCATCAAAGGTAGGAGTCTTGATCTTATTCATTTATACCTGTAGCTAGTCCACCCCAATCCTTCTCTTATGCTTTCTGACATGAGATGGACTTGAGCTACTACGCACTTTCCTAAATTAATGTTTTGGTGAGTGGTGATGATTTTTATCAACACTTCTTGTTTCTCTTCTTTTACTATGAGACCTATGACTCCTTGACTTGCTTGAATCTATCTCCTTATCCATTTTCTTCTCTATTTTCTCCAAGCTTTGCATCATCTTGATATTGAAGTCATCTTGCTGCTCCTTGGATTTCATAAGTCTCTCATGATCAACTTTATAGCTTTGGACATCTTTTTGCAGTCCCTTTATGGTTTCTACCAATTTTATGCACTCCTCCTTGCCTTCTTTATGCTCATTGGATTATGTACTATCAATACCCATACCGATATACAAATCCTCAAATTCATCTTCATGGTTGTAAGTTCTCTATGCATATTCCATGCTTTTGACTATTTGCGCTGATTTTGTCATGATCTAATCACTGCTAATTTTGCAAAATGTGCATGCAATAAGATTTGCTAGATGAACTCATGCAACAAATTCATGAAAACTTTGCACCATTTTGTCAGAATCCTTTCTTCTAATTTCTTGGATGATTTTAAATGTCCCAATTCAAAATTTCTAGGTGAATAATTGGACTCCTTTTTCCAAAAATTTCCCATTGAATTATCCCTTGCACAATTCTGAGTCTTGCGCAGTAAATTATGGTCATTTGGAATTCACCCAAATACCCTTTTACTCTATCATTCTTCTTTCTGAATCTTGTGCGTACACTGGTATTAAACATGTACCAATGTATGATGTCAATATTTGACATATACACTGCTTATCAATATTACACATACACCATAATTTTTTCTCTGCATAGCCCCAAATTTTTAGTGTGTACACCCGTGCAACATTGTTTTCTATGCTTTTTTAGTCCCACACCTTGCAATGTCAAAATTTAGTGCACACACTTGCACATTCTTATTTTATGTGCACCATGGCTGAATTGTAATTCCAAATTTGGCCACTTACAAGTTCAAAATTTTCCTTAAGTAGATACTAAACCCATGTATGCTCAGTGTTGAAATTGGAGCTCTGATACCATTCTGTAACGTACCCAAACTCCTTGTTGTTAGAAATAAAGGGATGTGCTTGTTTTTCCATAGAAAATATAGGAATATTATCACCTGACCAAAGGCACAAATGCCACCCATGAGCACCTTAACCTTGAAAGAAAAAATAATTACGGTAGTAGACCAATATCCAACCAAGTCTAGTGTACCTTTACAAACCCTCAAATTCATATTCATGGTTGTAATTTCTCTATGCATATTCCATTCTTTTGACTCTTTGTGCTGATTTTGTCATGATCTAATCACTGCTAATTCTGCAAAATGTGCATGAAATAAGATTTGCTAGATGAATTCGTGCAACAACTTCATGAAAAATTTGCACCATTTTGTCAGAATCCTTTCTTATGATTTCTTGGATGATTTTAAATATCCCAATTCAAAATTTATAGGTGAATAATTGGACTCCTTTTTCCAAAACTTTCCCATCAAATTCTCCCTTGCACAATTCTGAGTCTTGTGCAATAAATTATGGTCATTTGGAATTCACCCAAATACCCTTTTACTCTGTCTTTCTTCTTTCTAAATATTGTGCATACACTGGTATTAAACACGTACCAATGCATGATGTCAATATTTAACATATACACTGCTTATCAATATTACACATACACCATAAATTTTTGTCCACATAGCCCAAAATTTTTAGTGTGCACACCCATGCAACATTGTTTTCTACGCTTTTTCAGTGCCACACCCTGCAATGTCAAAATTTAGTGCACACAATTGCACATTCTTATTTTATGTGCACCATGGCTGCGTTGTAATTCCAAATTTGGCCACTTACGAGTTCAAATTTTTCCTTAAGTAGATACTAAACCCATGTAGGCTCAGTGTTGAAATTGGAGCTTTGATACCATTCTGTAACGTACCCAACATCCTTGTTGTTAGAAATAAAGGGATGTGCTTGTTTTTCCATAGACAATATAGAAATATTATCACCCGACCATAGGCACAAAGGCCACCCCCAAGCACCTTAACCTTGAAAGACAAAATAATTTCGGTAGTAGACCAATATCCAACCAAGTCTAGCATACCTTTACAAACCATCAAATTCATATTCATGGTTGTAAGTTATCTATGCATATTCCATGCTTTTGACTCTTTGCATTAATTTTTTCATGATCTAATCACTACTAATTCTGCAAAATGTGCAGACAATAAGATTTGCTAGACAAATTCATGCAACAATTTCATGAAAACTTTGCACCATTTTGTCAGAATCCTTTCTTTTGATTTCTTGGATGATTTTAAATGTCCCAATTCAAAATTTCTAGGTGAATAATTGGACTCCTTTTTCCAAAACTTTCCCATCGAATTCTCCCTTGTGCAATTCTGAGTCTTGCACAGTAAATTATGGTCATTTGGAATTCACCCAAATACCCTTTTACTCTGTCTTTCTTCTTTCTGAATCTTGTGCATACACTGGTATTAAACATGTACCAATGCACGATGTCAATATTTAACATATACACTTCTTATCAATATTACACATACACCATAATTTTTTCTCCGCATAGCCCCAAATTTTTAGTGTGCACACCTGTGCAACATTGTTTTCTACGCTTTTTCAGTGCCACACCTTGCAATGTCAAAATTTAGTGCACACACTTGCACACTCTTATTTTATGTGCACCATGGTTGCGTTGTAATTCCAAATTCAGCCACTTACGAGTTCAAAATTTTCCATAAGTAGATACTAAACCCATGTAGGCTCAGTGTTGAAATTGGAGCTCTGATACCATTCTGTAACGTAGCCAACCTCCTTGATGTTAGGAATAAAGGGATGTGATTGTTTTTCCATAGACAACATAACAATATTATCACCCGACCATAGGCATAAAGGCCACCCTCGAGCATCTTAACCTTGAAAGACAAAATAATTTTGGTAGTAGACCAATGTCCAACCAAGTCTAGCGTACCTTTCTCCAAGGGTAGTGAACCAAGAAAGAATAACCAGAAATGAAGTAGAAATTCCAAACCATAAACAAGAGAAAGTCCAAACCATAACCAAAAGGAAGTCCAACCAAAACCAAAATTTCAGTTGCAAAAACTGTAGCTGCACTCCCTCTCCAAACTTGTGCACCACTAGTCCTTGTGGAATTGTAAGAGTGAGAGTGACAAATGAGCTCTAGTGTCCTCTATTTATACTTCTCTATCTCACTTGAATGAGCCAAATTCTATTTTTGGAGGCTAATAACTCAATAAATAATATTCTCTTGAGCCGACCTATCTCCTAGGTTTATTATCCAATGTTTTAGGGTTTCTCTTGCTTCTCAAAATATTCTAGTCTTGTCAAAGGTTACAAGTGGAGGTGAATACCTCTCGTAGAGACCATAATATAAACACTCCCTCCTAGATAGTGATATATTAAAGGTAATGGTCTTGAGAAAAAACATATCATTCAATGTATATCATCATCATAGCCACACATGCTATCTCATGATCACGTAGATCAACTCACGAGCAACATCATCACTATCAATATCATCTGATAGCATCAACTACATCATCTCTGAAATCCATACTCCATCTGATTAATTGAGCATGATGTTGAATAAGTCACTCACTCCATAGAGTGATAAAATAACTATTCTTCTAATCCGGACATATGTCCTAGAAGAATAATTGTTTCAACAGATGATGGAAGCCACACCGTGGAATACAAGGACTATTCGTCTAATCCAAAAATACGTCCTAGAAGAATGACTATCTTGGACCATTTTCCCTTCGACCACTAGTGTGAACTCAGGGAAAATGTATGTCCTATACCAATATATCCACTCTGGTCACTATTGTGAGGTCAAATAGACATACCATTCTTCTAATCCAGACATATGTGTTAAGAACCAAGTATCAAGATAACATAGAAAAACCTCATAATAAGTACTCAACACCTTGAAAAAGAGAGAATTTCAGATAACAAGCCTCCTAGAGGGGGAAACCTCATTATACACCACATAAATTTCCAAATACAAGATGATTCCAAATGGACATGTCTCCTTGGTATATAAAGGAGAATAAGAGGTACAATTACAACTAATGGACCCAAGCTAACATAAATAAAATAACATTACTAATGTAATATGACCCAATTAAGGGGTACCGTGCCACTATTTGGGTCTTAACATGCCCCTCCCATTAAGACAAGTGTTGTCTGCAACGCTTGAGGAATTCTGGATGCTTCTGTATAAAATACTCATCTTCCCAAGTGGAATCTTTAGCAGGTAGTTTCCTCCACTTAATGAGATACTCTGAAATGGATCTATTCCTCAACTGGAGAATTCTTGTGTCAGTGATAGCTTTAAGCTCGAATATGATTTTTCCTTCCTCCTCAAGTTTTGGAAATATAGTTTGAACTAGGATCTTGTCACCTATAACCTTCTTTAAGCATGAAACATGTAAAACTGGGTGTACTCATGAAGATGCAGGAAACTCCAATTTGTATGCCATAGTACCAATCTTTTGCAACACCTTATAAGGGACATAGTACTTTGGTGATAATTTATTATCCTTCTTGGCT
>JZKD02S2230211.1:124174-135462 GCA_000966675.3 Picea glauca
CATAGTACCAATCTTTTGCAACACCTTATAAGGGACATAGTACTTTGGTGATAATTTATTATCCTTCTTGGCTTGCTTGAGGGACATCTTTTTGTATGGTTGTAGTCTTAAAAACGCTCAATCCCCTACTTCAAAACTTCTTTCACTACGATGCTGATTTGCTTGTTGTTTCATGAGATTCCGTGCCATGGTCAAGTTGTCCTTTAAGATTTGGAGAACTTGTTGTTGATTCTCAATGTGATCTTCCACTACTTGAACATTAGAATTTTCTTTTAGAGAAGAAGTGATGGAAGGAGGGTGGTATCCATAACGTTCCATAAATGATGTCATTTTTTTTGCAGTATGAAAGGAAGTGTTATACCACCATTCTTCCAAGGGTAACCATTTGAACCATTGTGTTTGTTTATTAGAGACAAAGAAACGAAGGTAGCCTTCTAGACATTTGTTCACTATCTCGGTTTGTCCATTAGATAGAGGATGATAGGATGAGCTGATCCAATTGAGTACCCAAACAATAAAATAATTATGTCCAAAAATGTCCAGTGAATATGTGATCTCTGTCACTTACAATAATCTTTGGGCTTCCATGTAGATTTTGAACTATCTCCATGAATGTGGTGGAAACTATACTAGATTTGAAAGGATGAGAGAGTCAACAAAAGTGTGCGTACTTTGTCAATATATCAACAATCACCATGATGACACTCTTTCCTTCAGACTTCGGTAACCCTGTGATGAAATCCATGGAAACCTCCTCCCAGTGCTAACTTGGGATGGCTAATGTTTGTAAAATACCTGGGGTCTTAATTGTTTCCACCTTATTTTGTTGGTGCCACAAACCTTTGAAAATCATTTTTAAGGACATCCCAAAAAAAATCCTTCTTGAACCTATGGTAGGTTTTCAAAAATCCCGAGTGCTCTCCTACCAGAGAGGTGTGCAATTCCAATAGTACCTTTTGTTTGAGTTGGGAGTTCTTACATAAATATAAGTGATGTTTGTACCATATTGAATCATTTTTCCATGTAATTTTATCCAACGCACTGGAATCCTACTACAACCTTTGAATGAGAGTCCACACATTTTTGTCATTCTTCCATTCATCCCTCGCTTCTATTATCCAACCCAGTTGGATGATCGAGATAGCATAGAGAAAGGCCTCGACATCTTCATCCTTTCTTGAGAGTGCATATGCCACAACATTTTGCTTCCCTTTTTTATAGATGATTTCAAAATCATAACCCAATATCTTGGTCACCCATTTTTGTTGTTCTTATGAAGATAATCTTTGTTCCAAGAAGTATTTAAGACTATCATGATCTGTTTTGACCTTGAAGTGCCTACCTATTAGATAAGGGCACCATTTCTTCAATGCATGTAGTATTTCCATCATTTCCTTCTCATACATGGTCTTGTGTAAGTCATTTCTCTTGAGTGGCTGAGTTTCAAAAGAAAGGGGCCTTCCTTCTTGAATTAGAACAACACCAACGCCATTTCCCGAGGAATCACATTCCACAATAAAGGTTTTTTTGAAGTCTGGTGTGGTCAAGACAGGAGCTTTGCACATCGCCTCTTTAAGTTGTTCAAAATCTAGAGTTGCCTCTGGAGTCCATGAAAATGAATCCTTCTTTGTTAATGTCATTAAAGGTGCTTCTATTCTCCCATAGTTTCGAACAAACTTGCGGTAGTAACCTGTCAAACCCAAAAATCCTATAATATTATTCAATGTTTTGGGAATCAACTAGTCCATCATGGCTTTAATATTGTTAGGGTCTACCTTGACACCTTCATGAGATACAATATGACCCAAATACTCTACCTCCTTCACCCCAAAGAAACCTTTGAATGGTTTGGCATATAGTTGTTTCTCCTTTAGTAGTTGTAGCACCTTGTCAAGATGTTTCACATAATCCTCCCAAGACTTGTTATAGATTAATATATCATCAAAAAATACTAACAAAAATTTTTGAAGGAAGGGATTGAAAATGGAATTCATCAACCCTTGGAATGTGGAAGGTGCATTTGTAAGGCCAAAAGGCATGAACAAAAATTCATAATGGCCTTCATGAGTTCGAAATTTTGTTTTTGGGATATCTGCTTCCCTCATTATAATATGATGATACCATGAATGGAGATCCAACTTTTTGAAATAGATTTCTCCATGTAGTTCATATAACAATTCATCAATGGAGGGAATGGGAAAATTATCTTTAATATTGATCTTGTTGAGCTCTCTATAATCTGGACACATATTCCATGAGCCATCTTTATTGAGTACCATTACCATCAATGCAGAGTAAGAACTTTGGCTAGGTATAATAATTCCAACCTCTAACATTTATTCAACCACGCGCTCAATTTCACTCTTCTGGGCATAAGGGTATCTGTAAGGCCTAATGTTAGGAGGAACACTCCTAGGAATTAGGTGAATAGCATGATCATGATTTCGAGTGGGTGGAAGACCTTTGGGAATATCTTCAAATACTTTGGAATGCTTATCAATGATCCCTTAGAGATCTAGGGGAATACATGGCTGAGATGTTTGAACATCTAGTAAGCATAGTTGTGCAATTACACCCTGATGCCCATTTTTCAATAAATTTTTCATGCCATTAGAGCTTATCACCTTACTGGGTTTCCCTATGATACCCCTTAACTCAATTTCTTTTCCTTCCAATGAAAATTTCATGAAAAGTTCTTGAAAATTAAAATCCACTATTCCTAATGATTGTAACCATTGGGTTCTTAGTACGACATCAACACCACCCATGGGTATAGAAATAATTGGACTATTAATTACATATTCCCCCATAGTAAGATTGATCTTATTGCATTTCCTTCACAATTGATAGTTTCTCCATCTGCAATCATTACTTGAAACTTTGGCACTGGATATACAAAGCAATTGATAGCTTTGGCTAATTTATATTGAATGAAATTATGAGTACTACTGGAATCAATTAGGACTATTACCTTTTTCTTTTTGATATATCATTCAATCTTGAGGGTTTGAGGAGTGCTAATTCTAGCTAATGCATTACATGCTATCATGGGAGTCAACTCTTCAGAAGAAATCACTTTTACGTTTTCATCTTGAGATGGTTCTTGTTATTGTTCTTGTTCTTCTTCCTCTTCACATTCTATGCATAATAATTTCTTCTCACCACACTTATGTCCCTTACTGTACTTGTTGTCACAATTAAAGAATACAACTTTTTCTTTTCTTTCCTCCAATTTTTGAGGTGTCAACCTTGTAGGTTGATGTGTTTTAGAAGAAGGAACATTCTTCTGTTGATAGATGTTAGGAGTGGTCCTTCTAGTAGCCATATTCATATTTTTACTTTCAACATTTCTTGCCACCCTAAATGCATTCTCCAATGATTTGGATTCCCAAAGGCGAACCTCATGTTGAATGTTATCCTTTAAATTTCCTATGAATACATCAATCAGGTGCTCATCTGGAATATCTGTTACCTTTATATTCAATCTTTGGAAGTTGTCAATGTGCTTTGCACCTGAACCCTTTTGCTTGAGATTTATCAATTGGCTAAAGAAGGTATTGCTCCTTGTATCCTCATAGTGTTCTATCATTTCTTTCGTAAACATTTTCCAAGTGATGAGTGATTTGCGAGAACAAAGCCATCGATACAACAAAAATTTATTGGATTCTAAATATAAAGAAGCAATTCATACCTTTTGTGTATGTGGCACATCATGTAGATCAAAGAATTGTTCCATCTGAAGTATCCATGTGATTGGGTCCTTCCCATCAAACTTCCTCATATCGATCTTAGGAAAGTGGTTGGTATTCAACCCAAAGTTGGAGTTTCTCCATTATTGATTCATCTTCCTTGTGTCCTCATCATGAATTTCATGGGATACATTTTCACTTTCAAGTGTCCTCTCTATTAGGAAATTTTTCAATCTTTCCATGATCTCCCTTTTTAAACCATCCATCATCCCTTGTAGTTCATCTTTAGTTACTATCTTCTTTTGTAAATCATTTATGTCCCTATGCATTTCTTCCCCTTAATCAAGAGTCCAAGTAGGACTGTCTAGAGGTTTATTTGGTGTAGAAGTTACCTTTTCTGGTGGCATGTTAGCCAAGTATCACTTTTAAACCTTGATTTCAAGGTGGTTCTGCTAGACGATCTTTCTTCTGTTGTATCTCCAAAATTTCGGCCCTTCTGGGTATGAAAATTATTTTTTGTAGTTCTCTGATATTTTTTCTCTACAATGCCACAGGTCTGATCAAAATTGGATGTTCCAAGTGGAAGTTATGGTAACTTCCCATAACTTGTTGATTTGTTTCCCTTCTAGGAGAGCGTACTTGTAAAGTGTGCTAATATCACAATATCTAATATTTGATTATGAAACTTGTACCATAAATACTACAGACTGTCCACTATCCAATGCAGCTAGTGTCACTTAATTTGGATACTCACTGAATACTATATCATTTTTTTACCCAAAAGACTTGTTTGAGACTAGTTAATATGACTAGTCAGATACCCTATCTTGCACAGGGTGTATCTATAAAAGTAGGATGATCCAGAAGATAAATTTTTTATCACATCTACCTAGATAATTTCTATGAATACAATACATATTTCAGGGTCTGAAATGTTACAGAAAAAATTTCATAGAGAAAATTTTGTGATGGCTAAATTTAGGATGATTCCATAACCCTATCTTACACAAACTATATCTCTGAAAGTTTAAGGGCTCAGGATATGAAATTTTAACCCAATGTACCTTGATCTGTCTAATAAATATATTCCAAGGGGTTCCTTTTGAAACATCGTAGAAAAAATGTTATAGTGAAAATTCCAAGGTGTCTCATATGTAGTAGCAAAACCCCAAGACCTTGAGCTCTATTACCAAATGTTAAGAACCAAATATCAAGATAGCATAGAAAAAACTCAGAATAAGTACTCAACGCCTTGAAAAAGAGATAATTTTAGATAATAAGCCTCTTTGAGGGGGAAACCTCCTTATACACCACATAAATTTCCAAATAAAATATGATTCCAAATGAAAAGGTCTTCTTGGTATATATAGAAGACTAGGAGGTAATATAATAACATTTCTAATTTAATATGCCCCAATTAAGGGGTAATGTGCCACTATTTAGGGCTTAACAATATGTCCTAGAAGAATAGTTGTCCATGGTAAATCAACAATATGTCAACCTTACCATTTTCCACAAGGAGAATGTCTGTCCACCAATAATCAGTCCTTCCTGGACCATTCTCCTCCTCGAAAATATCTGTTCATGAACACACTGACTATCCATCTAGCTAGAAATCATCCCCAACACTAGTGGTATTCTCCATAGAAATTATAACAATTCCATTCAATAGAACACAACTATGTCTATCCATAGTAGTACACAACTACTATCCAGTGGTACACAACCACACCTAGTAGCACACGGCTACTAACCAATGACACATAGTCAAAACTAGTGGAACACATCCACCACAATAGCATACAACTACTATCCAGAGACATACAGTCTCCACAAAAATCATATCATCTGATATCAACCTGCATAACAATATCATGATACAAACTAAGTCATTTGGGCCATTCTTCCACTCACATCTATGAGATCTGGAAGAGCATATGCCCTCAGAATGTAAAACATCATCCATGGGATATCTGGACTATTATTCCCAAGCATAGAAGAATAATTGCTTCTCATTTATGCACCTAGACTATTCACCTAATTGGGTCATTTCTCCAATACTAATCATAGTGCAACTTGGAGATAATGGGTCTGCCCTAGGGAATGCCTCTACCTGATTCTTGAACCTGGACCATTCACCTAACTAGGCCATTCCTACGACACTAATCATAGTGTAACCTATAGAGAATGAGTATTCCCTAGGGAATAACTTTCCGGACCATTTCCTATGGAAATGGCTATCCTACACAAACCTCCAAAACATACCATTATTCGAAACTGCTCACAACTATCAACTTCGAAAGAATGAATTCCCGATGATCCAAAACATTCTACTTGACCACTACTCAGAGTGACTTCCAAGAAGAATGAAGGTCGTAAACCATTCCCCCACACTGGTCGTAAGGGTAATCACTGTCTATGGTACATCAACAATCTATCAGACCATTTTCATTACGAAAATCACTGTCCAATATGGACCTTTTTCCGAACTGGAAAATGCTTGTTTGTCAGAAATCTTGGGCCAATTTTCGGACTGGAAGTTGACTGCCCAACCTAGACCATTTTCTGAATTGGAAAATGATTTCCCATAAATCAATAACATATTAACACTCCCTCCCAACATGGGAGTAATCTTTTCCTTTTTCAATAAGGATGTCACCTCCACAAGCCCCAAAGTGTCCCTTAAGTACACAATCTTTTCATATTGGACATATACTTTACCAAAATATCTGCTATCTTCTCATCTATGGAGATATACTGGAGAACCACTTCTCCCCTATGGAATTTATCATGGAGAATATAATGCTTGATCTCAATGTGCTTCGGCCTATCATGGAACACCATGTTCTCTGAAAGATTCACATAGCTTTGATCATCACAATATATCATGGTCGAATTCAACACCTGATCCAAGAGTACATAAACCAAATTACAGAGCCACATTTCTTTTGTACAAGAATCACAAACTGTAATATACTCTGCTTCTACAGTGTTGAGTGAAACAAACTTATGTTTCCCGCTATCCCATAACATCGTGGAAAAGATCAAATTGAAACATATCCAAGTAACATTTATTCTGTCATATGCACTCCCTGCCCAATTTGAATCGATAAATCCATGCAGACGTATATCATAACTCAAACGTCCCACAAGGAAAATATCCATCTGAGTATTCTCCAAATAAATTAATGAGCCAATCAATTGTCAATACAGAGACAGGTCTACTGGATTAGAGTCTCTCAACTTCTTCAGATCTATCATCATGTGAGTTTTCCAGGGATTTTCAATCCATCATCCTGGACTTCTAAAGAACCATTTCAATATACTTCCTCTGTCATATGAAGTTTTCACCATGCTTCTGGTGTACATGAGAGGCTCTCCACCAAGTTTTCTTGAATCCATACAAGGCCTGCTTCCATATGCATACAAGGGTCTCTTTTTGGTATACCTCAAAACCTTGAGGTTTCTCTGCATACACTTCTTCTTCAATTACCCTTTTGAGAAGAACAATATTTACATTCATCTGATCTAAACTCCAACCCATGGATACTGCAAGAGATATAATGGCTCAGGTAGAGGTATATCTGGTTACTAGAATAAGTTGTCATCATAGTCTTCTCCCTCCTACTAGGAGAACCCTCTAGCCCCGAGTCTTGCCTTGTATATATCAATGCTTAAGTCTTTTTCAAAATTTCTCACATACATTGTTCTTCATCACAACTTCCTTGAATTCCTTTTGCTTGACTACTTCTAGTGGGTTCAAACTGGTTCAATTGGTTGTTATGAATTTTCTTTCTTTCTTGTAATATTCATGTTCTTCCTCATGTTTATCTTCAATGTTGGATTCCATGGAATATTTTATAGATTGCATGCTCTTCTTTCCTTAAGGCTCCAACATTACACCATACAAACATAAATGTAGATGGACAACCAAGGATATTTAAGGATTCCTTTTGAAGAAGACTTCTTCTAGAGTGAAACTGAACACGAGTTTCTTATCATGGATGATACTTCCATTGAAGAACATGGAAAAATACTTCATGGTATTCACAGATTCTTCAATGGATCATATCGTTGGGGATTAGCTCCTTCCTAATCCCAACTTCATTCCTGAATGAGAAATATGCATTCTCTTCTTTTGGAATTCTATGATAAATTCCTTCCCCCTGAGAGAGTCCATGCTTATGTCTGTTGCATCTCTCTTTTCTTTCTACAAAGTGTCACAAGCCTGTTCTGGTTTCCTTTTTATTTTTGACTTCCTTCGAGTTTGACTCCTATGAGTCTCTTTAAGTTTGTTTCTATTTGTTCTGATTGCTTCCCATCTGGCAGTTTTTTCATCCTTATAAAATTATTTGATGACAACTTCTGCAAGGATTTTTCATCAAACATA
Source organism: Picea glauca (assembly GCA_000966675.3). NCBI lineage: Eukaryota > Viridiplantae > Streptophyta > Pinopsida > Pinales > Pinaceae > Picea > Picea glauca. The sequence continues at coordinate 132,254 of JZKD02S2230211.1, forward strand.
TTTCACAAGGGTACCTGCCCGAAACAAGAGCAACAAGAAAAAACATGAATATCTATCTAGAGGAGATGTTAGTTCAACTTGAAAATAGGTACAATAAGAATCTATATCAATAGTATTCATATGCAGTCGGGTATTCATTGCACCTACCAATAATAAAATCTTTCAAAGACTGCTTTCAAAATTTGTAATGTAGTAACTATCAACTTTGATATACACAAATTTGAAGCTTAACAATTTAATCAAACCTGGAACTTGAAGCCTTAAATTCTATGGAGGGTGCACTTGTTCTTCTAAATGCACTGAATCCAAGATTACAAATTGGAAAATATCTCTAGTACTTTCCTTTCAAACACACTCATTTTTTGCTAGATGATATAACTTAGATAGCATATACCTTTGAAACCTTGTAGCATCATCCAACTTGTTTTCCAATCTGAAACTAGATACCATCTTGACAAGAAGAGATTATAAATTCAATCAGAAGATTCAATGATTAGAACAAGCTAGAAACTCTAAAATTTCAACTTTGACCACAAAATTAGTTTGACTAGAAATCAACCTTTGACTTTGAATTTGACCAATCAACCTTTTAAATTTGACCAATAAAACTTTGACTTTGACCTTGGCCAAAGATTCAAACCTGACGTTTTTTCTGGTTGAGAGTACTAAGAGGAGTGATAGGCTAGGGTGCACTAGGATTTCAATGAATTAGGTCAAATTCTTCACCAGAAGTGCCCGAACAAAAGGGTTAGGGTTTGTTGCAGCTGCATAATCAGAAAACCTAGCTACAACTTTAATTGGTGCCATAACGAGCTTAACAAATAACTTCCCAATCTATCTTCCAGTGGTTAGACTGTCGGAAGATAGTGTGGGCCCATAACCTGTTAGAAATAAAGGGGTGTGCTCATTTTTCCATAGACAATATAACAATATTGTCAGCCAACCATAGGCACAAAGGCAACCCCCTAGCACCTTAACCTTGATAGACAAAATAATTTTGGTAGCATACCAATAGCCAACCAAGGCTATCACACCTTTCTCCAAGTGTAGCACACCAAGAAAGAATAACAAGAAACCAAGCAGAAACTCTAAACCATAACCAAGAGAAATTCCAAACCATAACCAAGAGAAAGTCCAAACCATAACCAAGAGAAAGTCCAACCAAAAACAAAATGCTAGTTGCAACAAATGCAATTGCACTCCCTCTCCAAACTTGTGCACCACTAGTACTTATGCATTTGTGAGAGTGAGAGTGACAAATAAGATCTATCACCCTCTATTTACATTTCTCTATCTCACTTGACTAGGCTGACTTCTCTTTCCGGAGGTTAATAACTCAATATTAAATATTCTCATGAGTTGACTTGTCTCATAGGATTATTATCCAAAATTTTAGGGTTTCAATTGCTTCCCGAAATATTCTAGTCTTGTCAAAGGTTACACATGGAGGTTAATACCTCCCACAACTACCATAATATCAACACTTTCTCGGTCACGCTACCCCATTGTAACATCTCCACTATTGTAAACTCATAATATACAGCTTTGATACCAACCTGTAACATCCCCCGTTACGAACACTAACAAAATGATATAATACCACTTTGTAACATCCCCAACTTACTGCTGAACAATGCCACTCAAAAAATATAGTGTACAGATTCTACACTATAACGTTAATCTATGCAAAAACATGTGAGGTAACACGCATGGTCCCAAGCTGGAATGTGCCACAAAAACCTCTTCGGACACTAGTTATAACATCAAAATTAACTCATAATACAACTGTGTGCACAATCATTCAAAACACAGAAGTATTAATGTGCGTGTAACCAATCTGAACACATGATTACTACTGCGTGCGCAACCATTCTAGTGTCACATGTAGATTCAGTTCTCCTTGTGCGTGTGGATCTTCTTCCTTGTGTGCACAATGATTCCAGCCTCTGGTGTGCACGACTTATTTCCATGTAAGCACGACAATTCTAGGCTTACCTCGGAAAATCATGACCATTATTACAAAGTTAGCTAACAAGAATACTCAATAACTGTCATACTCTGCATGTGCAACAATAATTACTAAATACAACATCATTCTTATATGTACAAACAACATCATACATAATAATGACAATTATTTGTATGCAATGTCATATAGGAAATAAACACATATAAAACATAGATAATTAAGCACACAATAAATTAGACACACACATAAAGGACACTTATCTTTTTATAAATATTCACCAACTACACGCAGAGCTTAGACATTTCTCCCAACCATAGACTCTATTTCTCATATACTTTCAGCAACAGATCACCCCCGATCCACCAGGGAAAAATGATTCCTAATGCCAGGATAAGGTATGATAATAAAAAAAATTTCTTAGTCCAAGGTTCTCAACTTCTGCAACTATCCTATAATCTCTCATTCCCCACATGTTTGTCCCACCCCAGGAAGTGTTCCCCTTCTCTGCTCAACAGTCCCTCATCTACCCCACTTCCCTTTCATGGATTCAACAACAGGTCAAATAGGAAGTCTCAGATCCCTGTAATTAATTCCCAACAGACCAGTGAACAATTCCTAGAAAATATCTCACCTGGAGAGAATGTTCACGGGATTGAAAAACCACTTCTTTAAAAACAAATCTCTCACCTAGAGAGAATTCTCACATGCCTAACAACCTGCTTGTTCGACAACAAATCTCTCACTTGGAGAGAATTCTCATGGGCCTGACAACCCACCTCTTTGATAACAAGTCTCTCACCTGGAGAGAATGCTCACGGGCCTAATAACCTACCTATTCGACAACAAGAATCTAGTTACTAGATGGAAAAACCCCTTTCCAAGTTTTTCTCTACAAATAAGGTAATGATTGTTTCCCATTCAGATGGTTTGAACCCTCAAGAAAAAGTGAGTGACCCCCCCCTCCAAATACACTAAGGTACAACCATATATTTGCATGGTCATAACTAGACACTTGTCACCTTCATAATTAGCTTTAGCCACTTGGTGACTCGTTCCCATCACTTGGGAACTCAGGATAAATACATATCCATAAATTGTACTTTTTGGAAATATAAATAAAATATTCCATTGGAATTAAGCCCCCCATTTTCCCTTTTCAGTGGATTTTATCCCGCCATCTCTTTTTGTCTGATTGGTTTACACGCAACGATGTGATTTTATTAATAATTTGAGTGTGATT
>JZKD02S2230211.1:139948-214291 GCA_000966675.3 Picea glauca
TGGTTTGATTGATTTCATTGATTGATGTCAAGTAATTGATTGATATGATGCCCCTGATGAGAGTGATATATTGATAATGATGGATCATTGATATGATGCATTGATGAAGATGGATAAATGAGTTGTCATTGATATATATGATGTAGTGGTGAATTGATGCAAAGATGAATCATTATTGTCTTATCATGGTTGATAAGGTTCACAAATGGATGAACTCCAAAGTGGTCCCCTTATGGTGAAAGCCCTCACGGGAAGATGCTTTATGGATTGAGTTATCCTAGGAGAATAGTTGGAGGAGCCATGCCTGTATGTGGAATAATGAGATGAATATCAATGAAGTTGTTGGTGAAACTATCCTACATGGATAGTTCTTGTGATGCCATTTCCGGTGGTATGTGGAATGTCACATAACTCCTCACGGTTTGAGAGTTATGGCCTTATGAAGTTGGAGGACCCCCATATGAAGGCTTGAAGCCCCAAAAGGTCAAAGAAGTAAAAGTGCTTGAAAAGAAGACATCATTATTTAAAAGATAAAGTAAAGTGACAAATCAAGAAAGATTATTTAAATGATAAAATGAAGTGACAAAATCGAGAAGGAATATTTAAATGATAAGGTATTGGAGAACTTTCTATTCATGGAAAGTGGTTAACCCTAAAATAAGGAAAATAGGTTAAGTGACCCAGAAATGGGTTAAGTAACCTAAAAATGGGTTAAATTACCTAGAAGATGAAAGTATAAATAAGAATCTAGGATCCCTTGTAAATTGTACATTTTGGTGAGAATCCTTGTGGATCAATGGAGAGCTTCTTGTGAATATCTTTTGGAGTATTGATGGAGAGCTTCTTATGAGAGAATCTTATTGGTGTGGATCTCTTGAGCATGATTGAAGATCACTTCTGAGGAAGACAGTGAGAGGAGGATCTCATGGATGCATCAGATTTTCTGCAATGTCGGAGATCTTGACGGCAAAAGTCTCAGATTCACAGAAAACCCTATTTTCTGATGCCCACACACATTGTCTGTGTATAGGGTGCGTGTACACGTGGGCTGGATGTGTATAGGGTGAGTGTACAGATGGGATGAATGTGTACAGGGAGCGTGGACTGAATAACCTCATGGAGATTTGTGTTTGAGCTGGTGCCAAGCTCTTGAATGATGAGGCAGGTTCCAGATCTTCATTCTATGGCCTCAGATCTATCACTAAGACACTGGTATGGTTACATTATTGTCTTTATAGATGCTATTGTTTGATATGTTGTGAATTCTTAGGGCATTCTTGGTATGGATTCTATGATGTGGCTCAATTTGGTTGATTTGGTGGATGGAGTGAGCAACACTCTTGTGATTCAGTAGTGACATGATTGCTATGGTATATTAGTTATTTATACATGATTGAGATAACATTCATATTGATTTATTGTGGAGCATGAGCAAGCTATTGGAGAGCTTGGATGTGTTCTGACTGGCTGTGGGTCAGTTTGGATAGTAGAAGAGAAAGTGATTGTTGGTTGCAGAGGATCTGAGCATGTGAAGCAAAGCAAAACCCTAGTTGCTCAGAAGCATACACTTGTTACATTATACACTGGCCACATTCACATGCAGGTTGTAGTGAGCCAGGGTGTGTGCACACGCAGGCTGCACTACTGACAGGTTGTGTACCTGTTGACAGATTGATATCTGTTAAGGATTGTTGCCTCATCTCAATTGGTGCTGATAATGTAAGCTGAGTCTTGCATATAGAGATGGTGCTCTTGTGGAGTTGTACTCTATTCAGTTGTTGCTGATAAACCCCAAGGATTGTAGTCTGTAATGAAAAGAAAATTGTACATACATCTTGTGTTCTTTGTGTTCATTGTGGTGATGATTTGTTGATGATTTATTGCTGATATATGTTGCTGATATGTGCCTACATCTAACTGGTTATAAATGAAAGCAATGGGTAATGAATAAATGTTGAATGCTAATTGATGAGTTTTGTGCAAGAGGGAAGTTTTGGGAAAAAGATCCCCACACTCATTCATCCCCCCCTCTAAGTGTGGTAGGTGTGTCCAACATCGACTTGATGTTTCATGGTGCATCCTATAGTATAATGTACCAATGCATTTTCTGTTAGGATGGGCATCACTATGTTATATTGATTCATTCCAAATTAAGTGGTGTTATTTTTTACTAAGAATGGATCAGTGTGACCATGTTATTAAAGCATCGTTGTTTTATTTAATGGGGTGTTGTGAATAGTAGAGCACCAGACACAGGGAGTCAAAGGAAACGCCCCACAATATCAAATAAGTCAATATATGTTCCATTGCAGAGCTATTAATTGCACCAGTGCATTTTTTTAAACTGGTTGCACCTCTCAGTTATATTTATTTTGTCATTTTTTATAGTGTGCTTGGTTAAATGAAACACAATGGTGCTTCAGAATTCAGAAAGCACCGACACATTATTTATTGGGCATTGTCCTCTATAATTCATCGGATTTGGGTTGTTAAAGAAGAAGCACTGCTTAAGGTAAAAATTGGATGCGCCATCGATGATGCTTATTGTGAAGTTATCACATGACGTACCGTGCCAGGGTGAGCCAAATCGAAACGGTGCACCACGTGGAGATGAAAAAAAATTGAAAAAAACTCCCAAATTTCAAGCTAAATTCAAAATTTAAACTCACGAAAATGAAAATGGGAAGATAATAAAAAAATTACCTAGACCCTTATGTCCCGAGGAGGCATGGTTCCATTGTTGAGAGGAAATGAAAATTTGTGGTAATTTAAAAAAAAATGGAAATGTGTGGAATATTAACCGATGGAGCTATCCAAATCACTGAAAAATCACTGGAAACACGGTGTCCGTGCAAATAGAGTAAGCACATGTGATTTCTTGAGAGATCAAAAGCACTCGATGGGGTGTTACAATGAAAATATGTATGGTAATTTATTTTTATTTACCCTTACCATGGTGCACCATCGTACATTGTGTACACACTGGTACATAATATTCAATGGTACCAGTGCAATTTGATCGGTTCTTGTTATTTTTTATAACTTATGACAGTGTGTTTGAACATCTACATGTCGATGCATTATGTTTTAGTTTAGTACCAGGGTGGATGTACCGTATAGGTGCACCGAAAAAATTTGTTTGAAAAAAACTTCCAACCGATCACGTCTGCTAACAACCTCCACTATGAATAGTGATGGTGCGTTTGATCATTTTATCACTGGTTCAATATTTTTAGATGTGCACCGAGGCATATAGTCCTGAAAAAGTGCATTGAAAAAAAAAAAAACTCCATTCGCCTACCTCTGCTAAAAACCTCCGCTATATACAACTAAGGGATAATTTTTTGGGGGAGGTGCCATAAAAACCTTCGCAAGAATATGTTCTCCTTGTAGTGATTTTCTTGATGCCTTCAAGCCATGTTAAGAGAGGATCATTTCCGACATAGGATTTGGTAGCCCTGATCAGTGAAGTACATAAATCACTTTGCTTCTCCATTTGTTTCCCAGGTTGGAACACCCTTTACTTCATGCAAACCCTAATGAGTATGCATAGGAGATAAAGCGACCTTACTTCATGTTGGATTTTCCTAGAGTCTTGTGGGGGATTTTTTGAAGCAAAAGAGTAATTTGAATACAATTTAAAGTTGAGGGGGTTGCATGGAAATTTCCAGCAACAAATTGGGTTATTGACGACCTATTGTCAACTGATTGTATGGATGAAATAAATCATTGTGTTTTTTAATCTAGATGACCAATCATTTTTTAGTCGAGTTTAGTAGCATTGGCACATCCCTAAGAGAAGAGAAATAATGTTTGAAGGGTTTCATTCATACTCTCTAATAAGTCATATTTCATCTAACCTATGTATATCTATTGATTTCCAAGTACTCTCCACTTTCCATGGATAACCATTCACTTGATTAAACGTTGCCCAATACTTCCCTTGGCTTCTTTGAGAATTCTTTCATTCTACTTGGCTCTATTTTGGTGGAGCACATCATCATTTAATAGAAGTAGCAGAAGAAAAAAATTTCCATCCATTCCAACAATTTATGTTCACTTTGACACTCTGTGGACAACGTTGAACGAACATGGATTTTGCAAGGCCTTCCTCCTGTTGAGCTTGGTGATACATACTAGTACAATATAAAATTTAATGTTGCATGCTAGAGGTTGATTGTTGCGACTATTAGTTTTTTCGTGAAAAAATAAAATTTGGATTTTCCTTTAAGTATTTGGATTTCCACCTCAAGTAAAGAAACATCACAAAGAGAACTTAAAGCTTTGTCACGAAAACCTAAGGTTCTTATCTATGCACTATCAAATTAATGTTGTTCTTAAATATCTTGCTGACGAAGTTTTGGAACTTGTTGCTTGAAGAATCACATTTTTTGAATAATGGTAACTTGTAAATAGTTTTTTTTTTTTTGTAAATTTTAATTGTTCTTTGTAAAGGGGAGAATTTTCGATAGAAACTGACACCCTTTATTTGTTTATTTTGCATTGTAAAGTCTAACTGTTAAATGGCTCAAATTGATGAACTGTTAGAGTTATTGAACACTCTAATACTCTCTTATGTGGAAAATACAATCAGATTTGACATAGAAACTATAGAAACTCTCACTGATGTCTAAACATGTTTACAATATTCGCAGGACAAAATCCAATTTCTCTAGCTTGAATCACAGCTCCAACAAGAAGAAATACAACAAAAGAAACATAATTTTGAACTACTCCTTGTTCAGAACAATCCTCTTTTTTAATTTGAGAATGATTTCTATCAACATCTAGCACATGATAGAATCAGTGAGTCAGGTTCAAATATAAGTGTAGAAGAAGTTCAATTTTCTCTTTCCAAGCCAATCATCAGACCTTGGGAAGACATGGGAAAAAAAAACACAAAATATGTATCAGTTTTGAAAAGGATGCCACCTTTCATATTATAGATTATACCAAACCAATCTAGTTCCAAAGTGTTGCATTCCTTCAAGAGATTTCATATTCACTTGCTCCAGTTCAAGAGAAGATTCCTAAATGCCAACATTGTCTGCAAGTTGGCCACATGGAAGTTCAATGTTTTGATATTCATCCTTGTGAGCATTGTGGAAAGCATAATCATCATTCAGACATATCTTATAACTGCTAGAAATCTACAAGAGTAAAGAACCACTATGGGTGGATGACTTCTTGGCGATGGTCATCAATAGTCAAGAAGATATCTCAGTCATATCGTAGAATTCACTCTCATGTATTGATGAATCTTGCACTGAAATGATTTTCATCTTCTCACCTTGTACCTGACAAGAGGAACAACACCAATGATTGAAAATCATGCTTCAAGTTTCAAATTCCTACCAATCGAGCAAAATCAAGAGAGCATGAGAAGTAACAAGTGAGTGTGATTTGGCTTGTGGTCATACAAAACCACTAGATAAGAGTTTGTGGTTTTCCTTAAACCACCACTTAATAGAATAATTTTAGCTTTAGCTAGACAACAATTTATGGTCATCTTTAAACCAACATTTGAGAGCACTTCCAATTACCAGAAGACATCAACTTCCAATTTCTAGCTAACTTAGGAAATGTTCCAGGAACCATTGAGCCTAGAGCCAAGTTCCAAAGTTTGTGGTCGTCCTTAAACCACAATATTGATTTGTGGTCTTCCTTAAACCACTTCCACCATTTATTAGAAGACATCAACTTCTGCTATCCACTTGGTTTGTAGTCATCCCAAAATCACTAGATTCAAAGAGCATATTCAACCATCAGTAGTTGCACACTTCCAAACTTCAATTGTCCACCTTTAGATTTCAACTCTTACCTTGGACTTGCTTACACCCATTTGGATTAATGGGGGGAATGTTGGAAATGTAATCCGTTAAGTTTACGAACTTGACAAAAATGTGAATAGTCGAGTCATTGTAATGTCATCATGAGTCTAAGAAACCTATTGGAATACAAATCCAAGGGTCACATTGATGTACTTATAGATTTATCATATTGATGAATAAAGCATCTCACGCGTATCCTATTTCATTTGTCCAACAACAATGATAAATGGTTGGTGAAATTTGACCATGACAAATGTCAAGATTTTTATTCCAAAACCATCAATACTATTAATCATTCATCATGGGGTTCATTGGGTTAGCATATGAAACATTACTTAGGATTGTTCAATAATTTTTAAAATCAGTTTTAATGATTTCATGTTTAAGATAATAGTGAGTATTCAAATTGACAATTATTTTAATTCTAAATAAGGTATATTACATATTGATCACAATACTTACTAATGATTGATCAAAGTGGTGCAATGGGTAACCAAATACATTTTTTGTTTTCAATGAAAAATTGTAACTTTATATTCAAGATGAAAAAAATTTACATTCAATATGTGTGTAAGCATTAATAAAAAAACACTCTAATATAGATTCCATCGGAGATAAACTCTAGCCATTGTTATTCTAAACTATCAACTACATCTCCTATATTAGCTCTAAATGGAACAAATCCCTACATAAAAAAGACAACATTTCCATAATGGTGAAACAAAACTTATAGTAAAATTGTGTTCTCAAAAGTCTTGTATTTCAACAAGTCTAATCAAACAAGATATACATCGCATAAATATGTATAAATAGGTAGTAAAACAATGTTGGACTCATAATCCTAAATTTCTACGAGTCAAAGTATTTTCCTATAATAAATTATTTTAGGAATTAGTATACTCTAGCTTATTTGTCAAGATGATATTTAGCTTAATATGTAAATGAAACCTATCATACTCATGATTATGAGATTGGTTGTTCTCCTTGGTTTTAGCATAGAATTGCGCTAAATATAATATCTCTTTTTCATTTGAGGAATTTAGGATTTGTGCTCTCACTTCTTTTTCATTATTTAATAAAATTACATGTCTAAGGACACTTCTTCAACATGGTATCAAAGCCAAGTAGAATGGTTTTGGAAGGATTGGTGATGGATTGAGGAAGCGAGGACATCTCCAAAACATCAACCAAGAACACTTAAAGCTCAAAGACAACAATGTTGAAGTCTATTGTCAATATAGTAAGGAAAATTTTACTTTATAATTGCAAAAAAAAAAAATCAAAACCTAGTATCCACCGCATCCTTCTACAAATGGATTATCTCCAAACCAAATGTGGGTTGGTCTCACGTTGCACGCGGGATGGTCTCAAGGGAAGCAACGTAATTTTCAGCTGAAGAAAATTAAAAAAAATCCATTGCATTCATGGTAGTATTCATCTCCAAATCTCTTGCAATCATGGTAGTATTCATCTCCAAATATCTATGGTTGAACTTCAGTATTTATATGTCCTCTAAATTGAAAAACATGTCATGCATATAAAGACAAATTTATGCACAAAATTTTATGAAGTCTCTTTTTAATTTTTTCGAGCGACATATAAATGGTTTAGTAAATGGGACATTTGCTTGAGCATGTGTCCTACAAACAGTAAATAGATATATATTTTTTTTATGGATAAGTTCCACAAACGTACTTGGGAGAAAGAGCTAGGGAGAAAGAAGAAGTACTACATTGAAGAGTTTAACCCCACTCATAACCATCAGCAAAAGGTGTACATAGGGGCCAATATTTCTTGGAGATCTAAAATTCTTATTGCTCAATTAAGGACTAATTCTCATCAACTCCATTGTGAAACAGGATGCTGGGAAAGGCCAAAAGAAATGTGGGAGGAAAGAGTATGTATTTTGTGCTCTTCCAGAAAAGTGGAAACATAAAAACATTTCATTTTAGAAAGTGAGGCCTTCAAAGACAACAGGGAAAATTATGCAGGTATTCTGGCAGCTAGTTCTTGGGATAATATATTCAGCGAAGAGTTTGTCGAGAAGATGGGAGTGGTTATTGTAAAAATTCACAGGAAAAGGGCCAAATACAAAAGCCATATGGAAAATCAATCTGTCCCATAGGCTATTTTTAGCCTCGTGGACGTTAAAAATACTTTCTTTCTTCTTTCTATAAAACATTATAAAGCATGGTTTTTGAACAAGATTTGGAGAGATAAGATATGGAGTGATAAAACGTTCATAAAATATTTTAAAACATGGTTTTTAAAGACATTGCTTTATAGAGTGATAAGTGGATTTGATTAGAAAACTAATATAATATTTATTTTAAGCGGGGGCAATTTTGTATGAAAGAAAATTTAATTGTCAAATTTTGGAAGTTTCACTTCATTAAGAGGATTCAATTGTAATTTTGAAGATAAGAGGGTGATTTTTACAAATTTTTGTAATCTTGAAGCTTAGAAATTGAGAAAAGTCTAGTGTAATACTCTCTCAAATTCTTTTTCAACGAAATTTTTAAAGGGTCAAATCCAAGCCATTAAAAGTGCTCTTTTTGTGTGGAGTGTGGCATTGTTTTTTTTATGCCTTGTATCTCATTTTCATGTTGTGATATTCTTGGAATCACTTACAAATTTCAAATATTCTTCAAGGCAATCCATAATCAAGTAAAATGTCAAAGTTAATCAATTTATTCACTGATTCACAGTAAGTTGGATGACCCCAAGAATTACAAATCTTGGAAATGACAAATGCAAAACACATCAATATATAATGAGCTATGGCATGATATTTGTGATGGTGATACTCCTCCAACAAAGCCCACTGATGTTGCTCCTTCAGCTAAATGGGAATTAAAAGATGAGAAATCTTTTTCTTTGATTTGATCTTCTGTAGTTGAACATTTGTTTGTCCTTATTGAGAATTCTACTTATGCTTGGTCTACTTGGAACACATTTCACAATATTTTTGATACTCCTCCTACATCTCAAATAGCTGATTTACAAATGAAGTTTCTTAGTGTTATGACCCAAAGGGGGAATATATAGGGTTAAATGTATATGATATGACCCCAAGGGGGGGCATATATGTCTATTAATGTACGTTTAATGTGTAAATATATATGTAATAGGGTCGGATTAATAGTAAATATATACCCTGTGAAAGATAGGGTTTTTGACTAGTCCTATAACTAGTATCAAACAGGTAGTCTGGGTATAACTGTCATATCTTCTTCAAAAAGGAGCCAAATTTAGTGAGACCTATTGCATTTGAAAGAAGATATTTCGTAGTATTTCTAGTACAAATTTTAGAATATGGTATTAAATATTGGACGTGTGGAATTCTGTACAATTTTTCTCTCCTGGAAAGGATAAAAATCAACAAGGTTCGGGAAAGTTACCCTAACTTTCACTTCGCACATCTAATTTTTGTCAAACCCATGGAATTACAGACAAGACATTTCAGGTTACTAAAGGCCAAAATTTTAGACCTAGAAGGGATGAAATTTCAGAAACACATCAGAAGGAAGGTCGGCCAGGAGGACATACTCCAAATCAGGGTTTCAAAGGTATGTTCACTTAAAACTATCATAAATTTTGATTGGGATGTTTGATTGAGCTTATTCAAAAGCCACTGGAAATATAAAACATATAATATTATATTGCAACAATGATTATAACTATTTGATATCATTATTCTCAATATATTGAGGTTGGAATTTGAGGATTGTGGTTAGATTTTAGTTAAGAATCAAGGGAAATACCTAAATTTACAAGAGATGAATCCTATGGAATGGTTGAGATTTGTAAATGAATATGATAGAAATCCTTCAAAAACAAACTTTTTCCTTTTTGGTGAAGCTCGAAAGTAGTGAATGAGTATGGATAAGGATACTAGATGGAACCTAACATGGGAAGAATTTGAAAAATTCTTATCAGATAAATGGACTAGGGATACAAAAATAGAGGAAATGTATACAATTCAACATGAGTTTAAATAATCAAAAGAAAAAGTCTCCAAATTGCAAAAAGAGAATGAATAACTAAGAAAATATATTATGAAGAAAGATGAAGAGTTTGTTGAGATGTAATCCCTTAATGAATCACTCATTAAGGAGGTTAATAACATAAAGAAAGAAAATATTAGCGATGGGAAGTTGGAAACAACGAGTCAAGGAAAGAATTGAAAAATAAGAATGAATAAATAAGTAGATTACAAAACCATAATAAAAAACTATTGGATGAGGTTAAGAGATTGAAAGAAGAAAAGAAGCATTTTCAAAATCAAGAGAAAGAAAAGATATTAGAAAAATAAACTATCAAAATAATTGAAGACAGAATTTACAAGAAGGTTGAGGAATCCCTAAATACCGATGAGGTAAAATAAAAAATGCAATCCAAAATTGAAGAAGGACATCATAATTTGATAAATGGGGTGACATTGCATCTTGAAAAGGAGAAATAAAACAAGATTTAAGAAGGTCACCAGAAGATACTTGAAGAAGTTGAATGTCATCTAAAGGATGTGCATTCCCGATGTGATGGTATTATCTCAAAGGCTAGATTAATCAAATACCAAGAAAAGAGGATAGATGATTCCATTGTATATGAAAATAAGATAGATGAAATGGGTCTGCAGAATGAAGAAAAACCATCAAATGTGAAACCATACTGACACCCTCATTATTAGGAAAATTTCAAGGAAGACAAGAAGATAAATATCAACATTATCAAGGAATAAGATGGACTAATCATCAATATTCATGGATTATGGAATCACAAAGCCATTATTCAACAAGATATTAGCATAGACCAACATCTACTACAAATTGAAGAAGGTTCAACAACAATACATGGAATAAAGGGGAAAATTTTTATGCAATAATTATCCACCAAGGATTACGACTGAAAATAATTGATTTTGGATGGATGGAACAACATAAATGGAAATAAGAAAGAAGGAACATAAGAAAATCATACTACTTGGTTTCATCTTATGTGAATCCTTTAATTGCAAAGCTTTGAGGACAAAGTTTTTTGAAGGAGGGTACTATGTTATGACCCCACGGGGGAATATATAGGGTTAAATGTATATGATATGATCCCAAGGGGGGCATATATGGGGATAAATTTACATTTAATGTGTAAATACATATGTAATAGAGTTGGCTTAAAAGTAAAGGGGCCTCATGTGTAGGTGTGAATAGGTATATATAGAGATCATGTATTCATTATTGTAGACATGTGAATTGTGATGTATGAATTTACTTGGTTATTTGGAGGAGGTTCTCCTATTATTTAAGGATTTATTGTATAACTTATCTATCTTGGATTTGTGCTCCATGCTCACATTATGTACATGGTGTGTAGTTATGTTCTACTATGATATCTTAAGCATTTAGGTCATTACAGTTAGACAAAGATTAGTTAATGGTGATCATGTGTTAGAGTATATTTCAAGGATAAAAACATACATCAAGAAATCATCAAGGGTGGCTTTCCTAAACTTGAAGATAACTTTTTTTATCTTTATTTTGATAAATGGATTGCCTCCATCTTATGATCACTTTATCAAAACTTTGCAAATCATTGACAAATTATAAATTTCCACTTTTGATTCACTTTGTAAACTATTAGCTCAACATAGCAAGTCATTTGGTAAATAAAAAAAATCAGGAGAGGATCTTCTCTTCCCTAGTTCAAATAGAGCAGGAAGTTCTAGAGGAAGAGGTAGAAGAAATTTTGGGAATTATCAGAATCGATCTTCTAATCGAGGTCGCGAAAGAGGTCATAGTCAAGGTAGAGGATGAAGAAATTATAGTCAACAAAATTTTCAAAGTAATCAAAGTCCTCCCAATTATAATGCACAATATGGAAGAGGCAGAAATTTAAATCAAGTGAAGTGCAAAAGATGTTTGAGAAAAGGGAATTATGTATCAAATTGTTTAACATGTAATGATAAGTTTCCAAAGTTTAAGAAAACTTTAGATTTTAGATCAAATTTGAAATCTACTGCATCAGCTCAATATGCAGAGGATCATGATTTTTAGAATGAACAATATGAGTATTTTTTTACTGCATTACATAAGGTTGATTCACCAACATATATGATACTCATAATCTTCTAAGAAATCCATTTGAAGATGATTAGATATTGGAAACATGAGCGACTTAACATATGATTTTTTTAAGGGATTACTTTCGGAATTACCATTATTTAGCTCAATCCAATTTATTTAGCTGATGACACAACTCATATTCCCCAAGGAAAAGGTTCATTCAAAGTCTTTCTTCCTAAAATTTGTGAAAAATGGATTTCCAATGTGTGGTTTGTACTTACATTTAAGAATTTTTTTTATATCTTTAGTCTTAATTCGACAAGTTGGACGTTAAATCATCATGGAATATGGTTTGGTAAAGATCAATTTAGTAAAGGAAAACTTGAAAATAATGATGACATGATATGAAAATGGAGAGATTCTAAGAATGAAAGGGGTAGTTATCCCTAGAAAGCAAGATTTTGCAGGTGCAGTCAATTCTAAAATTTCTTCATTTAGATTATGGAATTTTTGTTTGGAACTTAAGTTTAAGTCCCAATATTTGGTAAAAGGTTTTCCAACCTTTAAGAGAGAAAATTGTAAATGTGAAACTTGTTTTTATGGAAAGCAAAAGAGGGAAGCTTTTCCAACTAGCTCATGGTGAGGAACAAAGTATTTATAGTTGATTCACAGTGACATATCTGTTCCAATGGAAACATATTTAGGTGGATGCCAGTATTTCATGATTTTGATTGATGACTATGCTATAATGACTTGGGTGTACTATTTAAAACCAAATTTTGAAGATTTTGAAAAGTTTACAAATTTTTTACACATGGTTGAAAATGCAACTAAAGAAAAAGTTTCAACTTTGAGAACAAACAATGGAGGAGAATTCAGTTCAAATAAATTCAATGATTTTTTCATGAAAACATAATTAAGAGGAAACTAAAAAAATCATATACTCCAGAGTGGAATGGAGTTTTTGAAAGGATGAATATAACTATCATGGAGATGGCAAGATCTATGTTTCAATTCAAAAGGTTGAGCACAAAATATTGATGGAATGACACCTTATGAATCTTGGTATGGTTTAAAACCTAAGGTAAATCATGTTAGAGTTTTTGGCTCAAAATGTTATGCCTTAGTCCCTAAGGAAAAAATGACTTAGTTGGGAAATCAAAGTATGGAGTGTACTTTCATTGGATACTATGATGAAAAGAAAGGGTATCAATTTCTCTCATATGGTAAATTCATTTTCAGTAGAGATGTAACTGAAAGTAAAAGTTCTATGAGATTAATCATCTCCTTAGTTGTTTAGATCAGAAAAACACTAAGGGTAAAGGGAAGTTGAAAAAGAAACAAAGATAACCATTTTGGCTTGAAAAATACTTTGTTTCTTCATAAATCAATTCTTCATCACATGGTTCTTCTGATAATGAAATTTTCCCTATACAAGATTCTTCTCCAGCTCAAGATATGTTAGAAAAACATGATCGTGGAGAAACAAAATAAAACAAATGTGGAAATAAAACACAAAAGATACATAGTACAACAGAGACACATATATACGTGGTTCACCCAGTGTGGGCTACGTCCACTAGAGAAATTGTCAGGCCCTCCCTTTTTATTATCCAACAAAATGAAGGGATATAACCTACAACACACCCGCTATAACTTCCTCTTCTTTCTCTCACAATCTCCTCTCTCAAAATACAATATTTTCCATAACACACAACCATAATATAATTCCCTCATAAAACAGGGTTTCCTTCTAGGGAAAAGAAAAACCTAACATAACTTCTATCATCATATCTACGACATTATAATGAACGATACATATTGAATACAAAATTGAAATATTTGAATTTCAAAAAACCAAATTTTTGGTCCCCTCAAGGCCATGAATTGTGTATCCTACATTTTCTTTGACATGCATATGAATTAGGAAGATAATCGAGTTCCACAACGAACACGATACTTTTCCAGACATATCAGTTGAAGAAACTTCAATAGAAGAATATCAACATCATAGGCTAGAGTGGGTTATAGAACTTTTTAAGGACGTGCATGACAATGAAAGGAACAAAGTGGGAACTAGGAGTTCCTTGAGATCACAAGATAATATTGCATTATTAGCTCATGCTTCCACTGAACTTGCTACTTTTTCTTAAGAAATTGAACATAAAAATGGTGGGAAGCAATCATTAATGAATATCATTCGATACTTGCAAATGGGAGTTGGAACTTAGTTGTTTGTCCACTTGATGTTAAACCCATAGGTTGCAAATGGGCTTATTGAATAAAGTACAATACAAATGGTAAAATTGACAAGTACAAAGAAAGACTCATGGCTAATGGTTTTTCTCAATGGGAAGGGATTGATTATGATGAAACTTTTGCTCCAACGGCTAAATGGAGCACAATCTGAATGGTTACCAATTTGGCTTCTCAACATGGTTTGAAATTACATCAAATGGATGTCAAAATTGCCTTCCTAAATGGTGATATAAAAAAGAGGTATTCATGACTCAACTGTAATGGTTTGAAGTTAAAGGAAACAAACATAAAGTTTGTAAATTAGTGAAGGATTTATATGGTTGAAACAATCCCCTCAAGCTTGGTATTCAAAAATAGATGAATACTAACGAAAGGTGGGTTTTCAATGAAGTGAATCAAATGATACTTTGTATTTTAGAATGAAAAATAATCACTTAGTGATACTTGTAATCTATGTTGATGACTTGATCATAATGGGAAATAATGAAGTTCACATCAAATGGGTTAAGGAAGAACTCCACGCAAGCTTCAAAATGAAATATTTAGGGCCACTTCATTATTATCCTAGAATTGAAGTAACTCAACATACTAATCAAATATTCCTTAGTCAAACTGTTGGGGCCTCCATTTTGAGAAATGTCCATTCTGGGGAAATGATAACCTTTTGGGATAATTTTGTGCGGAAATGATAAATTTTTGTGGAAAGCGCAACAAATCAATGAAAGACTTGACATGGCGGAAAACGATTAGACGAGAAAAAATACAACTGACAATCTAACATCAGTGAAAACAACCAACAACATCATGTGCCAATTGGGTGAGTAGTAAAAGGAGGCAGAAACTTTGAGTGTAGGAAAGGAGAAAGTAAAAAAATATAGCATAATCAAGAAAACAACAACGAAATCAAGAAGTGTAACACCCCAGGTTTTGAGCCCCCATTTTAAATAATGTATTGTTACAATGCTGAGAGGCCAGAGTGCCCAAACAATTATTAAAAGGCCAGTGTGCCCAAGAAATGTAATGTTTTGATCATTATTAATAATAAATACATCGTTGGCTGCTAGATAGACAAGGCATAGAGTTATAGGGGGCTATGATTCCACAAGAGATGAGGCTTGAGGGGATAAATGTTTATTTCCTATTTTTAATTACCCTTTTTGTCTAAGGGAGTGGATCGGTTACATGAGATTCTTGGGGGAGGCTAGGAGTTTTTTGATTCCCCACAAAAATAATTAAACCCATCCCTAGTTTGATTGGGGGGTTGGCTGATGGCTCATTCACTCATTTACTTGTTCTTTCATTCCATTCTTTCCCTCACGCATTCATTCAATGATTGTTCATTGTTTTTCACCTTGGGTGGAGATCTCACTCCATTCATTTCCATCACCCATTCATCTTCCTCATCCATGTCTTGGATTGGGGAAAGGAAACAAAATGATGAAGAGAAGCCATGGTATCATTGGCTATAGAGGTCGTTGGTGTAATCCAGCCATGACTTGAGGCCTGCACATATGAGATGCATTGGCATGTGTCCAACGTTTTTCACAACAATGATTCCGGAGAGTTCCAACATGGAGATTCTGGACTAGTTGTGTTGAAACCCTGTAAGGAGAAGGACTACCTGAGGGATTGTGTGGCAGAGAAGGGGTGGAGGTCCATTTTCTTAGGTGGTGCAAGATAGGTAGAAGAGAGATGGGTACTTGGATTGCTATGAGCACTGGGAAATATTATGAGAGCTTGAGTGTTGACTAGTTTGGGAAGCCAATTAACACTCTGGAACCATCCTCATGGATTCATAGCCTTGGCTTAAGGGTGACACTGATGTTGATATTTGGAGTAGTAGTGTCTACAGTTGGGTGGAACATCCTTGGTCTACAGCCAATTGGTGTCTTCGTTTATAAAGATAACTACTCTCTGTTATGGTATTATTTATCTTTATATGAATGTTTTCCGCTGTGTATTTATTTATTGTTTAATTGAATCTTTAAAATATGCATGCTTGCTGGTTATTTCTGTCCATGTCATTAGATCTATTATTTTATGTGTCCTTATTAATTTAAATAGGTATTAGTAAGAGAAAGAAGTCCAAGGGTGGGCTTGAAGGTTGTGTACCCTGGCCTATGGGTGGCAGCGTGTGTTACATATTGGTATCATAGGTTCTGGTTGAAACACCAGGATGGTATGGGCTGGGTCTGTTGGTCAGATTCTCGTGGTTGAGATCGAATTTTGACCGTGAAGTTGAAAATCTTAGGAGGAATGGAGTTACAGAATCTACATAGGATCTAGAATGTTAGAGATCCTTTGTAAGGGTTCGAAGGATTGTGACCATTCCTTTTGAATTCAAGAGTGATTTCCACTGTGGGATCAAGAGAGATCTAGGATCATTGGATCAGAGAGAAGGTGAACAAGGGTCATCCAATGAAGGTGAAGCAAAGGTTAAGTCACAATCGTAAGATCTCATTGGAGATAAATCGATGGTGGGGAGGCATTGTGGGGATCAGGAAGGAAATTAAAGCGTGAGTAAGTTGTAAGCCCGCAATAGCTCAGGATCATTGATCTTGTTAGATCAAAAAATCAACGGTGGATATTGATCCCACCACGAATGAGCATATTCTCTTTGTGGAGATCGGAAAGGAAATTAAAGAGTGAGTGAGGTGAGTCTCTGCAATCACTCGTGGCTGTTGATATGCAAGTAGGGGACACATGTTAGGAGATCTCGTACTTCAGGAGGAAGAAAGAAGAATTTGAGTGAGTAAAGGACTCCCGAAGCCTGAAGCTCTGAAGAGATGAAGTAGATCTAGATTGTTGATCAAAGTAGTCATGTGGCAAGAGATCCTGCAATCTGGCGGATAACCACTTTGGAAGAAAGATGGATGCGAAAAGATAGAACTCCCAAAGTCATGAAGTCCGTAGTTAATACAAATCGTTCGATAAGGGAGACATGCATCGAAAGATTGGTCAGTTCAGGAATTCATAGTTTGGGATAATTGGAGTGTGCTAGTATGGAAAATCCCGAAGCCCAAAGTTCCAAAGCCTAAAGATCCAAAGTGATTCACATCCATTGATCGATGAGAGACAATAATCGATGGATCGTCGACTTCAGGTGAAAGCACTCCGAGAGAAAGTGAAGGTGGAGAGTTTGAAATTCCCAAAGCCTGAAGAGTCGAAGAGATTCACAACCGTTGATCTGTGAGAGACACGCGTCGATGGATCGTTGAATTCAGGTGAAAGCACTCTGGGAGAAAGTGAAGGCAGAGAGTATGAAACTCCCGAAGCCTGAAGAGACGAAGTGATTAATAGCCATCGATCTGTGGGAGGACACGCATTGATAGATCATGAACTCTAGGTGAAAGCATTCTAGGAGGAAGCAAGCAGGGGAAGTTGAGGCTTTCGAAGGCCGAAGTCTTGAAGTGGACTAGAGTCATTGATTTGAGATGGATGCATGGTGCATGATCTAGAACTTTGGGTACAATGTACTCCGGGGGAAAGCGAAGGTCAAAAGTGCAGAACTCTCGAAGAACAAAGTCTTGAAGTGGATCTCGATCGTTGATCGTGAATGAGGATGAGGACCATTGATCTGGTCCTAGCTGAAGGTTCCAAAATTGCAAAGAGCCAGGAGGGTAAGATTTGGGTCACATCCCAAGGTTACATGCGAGGAAGGAGCTAGCACCTGTTAGTGTGATATTGGAATAGGGCACTAAGGAAGAAGGACCCTTGGATAGACGTCGATATGTGAACAAAAAATAGATGGTGGGGGACCATTGCGGGGAGAGGAGGAAAAATTAGCGGACGTGCTAGTTCGCAGCCTGCTATTTTCCAGTGTCATTGATCCTGTTGGGAGAAGGGATCAATGACCGTGATTTAAAGGAGATTTGGGTGAGCACTTTTCAAATGCAGGGACAGAACTCTCCGATAAAGTGTGAGCATGTTTTCATCCTACAATTATTGTTGACCGTCGTTCTCATCCCTCAATCGATTTTCAACTACACAATCTCTGATATAGTAATTTCTAACACAGAAAGCACCATGAAGGATTTGGCCACGGTTTCGAGCCGTGGTCACCTGGGGAAGTGGTTTGAAGGGAGTGCCTATGAAAAATTAAATTATGTATCAGCTAAGGGATAACATGGTAGTGTTATACGGGGCAGATTGATATATATATATATATATATGTTCTTCATGAATTGAGAAGAAAAGGAACCTATAACATGGTTTGGAAAATTTTGTTTATCATATGCTTAATTCTAATAAAATGGTTGCTTGCACATTTTGTAGAATTAAGGGGTTTAAACACGTCATCTCAGAATGCGTATTTAAGAAATGGAAGAAGGCAAGGGAGCCTCCAACCATGATAAGGAGGCCGAAGGCTAGAATACTAGAGTTGGTAATGCAGAGACAAAGTCCAATGGATGCAAGGGAAAAGGAGAGTAGGAAACATTAATAGAAACTATAAAAAGCCTGTAAATAGAAGTGCAGAGCTACAAGGTAGACAATGAGAGACTGATGAGAGAGAAAATTCAGATAAATTCACGAGTGTTGCAGAGCTTAAATCAGTTCTAGAGGAAAGTGAAGAAGGGATCAAACTCAAAACAAGAGGAAGAGGGAAGGTTTAGTGAAAGAAGAGAGGATCGTGGAAGAGATGGTTTTTCAATAAGTGACAATAGAACTCATAGACACCACTCACCTCCTTACTCAAAAAAAAGTTTTATGCATTGGAAGATTCCATAAGTAGTCCATAGGTGTCTCTTGTTAGGCATGAGAGAAGGAGACACAAAGTGGAAAGTTTGCAAGGAGAGACGAGGAAGTTTAATCCACCCTCCTTTGATGGTGAAAAAGAAAGGGAAGATGATGTCAAAGCATGGTTGGACTCAAGAGGTATTTTCAATTGCATAACTATTCATCAAATCTAGAAGCCTGAATTGCCACCTACCATTTACACAGGAAAGTTGCAATGTGGTGGGATCAACTGAAGCAAGTTGAACATATTAATGAGAGTAGGATCACTTGGAAGCAGTTCAAGAAGTAATTCCAGAAGGATTACCTCTCAGAGCATTTCTATGACAAGAAAATGCATGAGTTCTTTGAACTCAGGCTGGGAAGCATGACTATGGAAGAATATGAGAAGAAGTTCTTGGGATTGTTAAAATATGTCAGGTTCATTGATGATGAGAAGGTGAAAATACAATGATTTCTAAGTGGACTACCAACCTTTTATAAAGAAAATATTAGGTATGATGATCCCAAGACCTTGACTGAGGCCATTAGGAAGGATAAACACCTATATGAGCAAGGACATGGAAGAGAATCCCTACAGAAATCTTGGAAGGATAAGAAGGAGAAGTCTGATCAGAGGAGGAAAGGATTAAAACCTCCCTTCAATAGGAATGAGCCTAACAAAAATCATCAAGATCAATATGCTAAGGGTGAATCCAAGAAAGAAGACTCCTTGGGAAAAAGGGGAATACCACCAATCCAATACTAGGGATGCAAGGAGGATACCCTGTATAAGGATTGCCCACACAGAAAATAAAGAGTGAATACTATACACAACATCCAAGAGGCTACAACAGTTGAAGATATGGTAATAACACATGCATATTTAGATGATCGACAAGAAGAGTACCGGTCCAATATGATCGATGTGGAAGGTAAGATCATAAATCAACCTGTTGCTATTTTAATTGATTCAGGAGCAAGTCATTGTTACATTGATCCTAAAATAGTGGATAGATTACATTTGGAGAAAACTAAGCTTGGAAAATCAAGTTTGGTCCAGCTAGCCACTAGAACCAAAAGGAGAATGGACACTAAATTTGAATGGGCACCTAAGTGTGAAGATAATTTTAATCTGTTGAAGGAATTACTTACTAGTGCACCTGTGTTAAAGATTGCTGACCCAAATGAAAGTTGTGTGGTATGTACAAATGCATGTAAAGAATGACTTGGGGGAGTCCTCACGCAAAATGGACATGTCATTGGTTATGAGTCCAGAAAGCTTAAGGAACATGAGAGGAACTATGCCACACATGACTTGGAGCTTGCTTCCATTGTCCATGCGTTGAGTATGTGGAGGCATTATCTCATGGGGAGGATATTTGAATTAAGGATAGACCACATTGGCCTGAAGTATCTTTTTGAACAACCAACCTTGAATGCCAGGAAAATAATATGGTTGGAATTTTTAAGTGAATATGAACTCAATATCAATCATATCAAAGGAAAAGAGAATCAAGTTTCTGATGCACTTAGTAGAAGAGTGCATCTCATGCATGCTACTGCTGTTAGAATGAATCATTCAGACTTAAAGAGAATAATTTTAAATGATCTTGTTACAGATCCGCATTACCTACAGATAAAGGAAAACTTACAGCAAGGAGATGTACAACAGAAAATAAAGGAGTATGAAATAAAGGAAGATGGATTACTCATGGATAAGTATAGAATATATGTTCCTAGTTCCAGAGAACTGAGGAATTTGGTATTGAAGGAAATGCATGATGTTCCTTATGCTGGACATCCCAGTTACTAGAAAATGATTACAACAGTAAGAAGCCAATTCTTTTGGCCAGGAATGAAAAAGGATGTTGTTTATTACATCACTCGATGTATGGAATTTCAGAAGGTGAAGGTTGAGCATAGGCACCCATCCGGTTTTCTACAACCATTACCAATCCCAGAAAAGAAATGGGAGGTGATAACCATCGATTTCATAACTAAATTACACAGGACAACAAGGCAACATGATTCAATCATGGTGGTGGTTGAAAAATTAACAAAGGATTCTCATTTTGTTCCTGTAAAAACAACACATACAATGACTAATATTGCATAAATTTACATGAGGGAGATTTCTAGGTTGCATGGGATACCTAGGACAATTGTCTTAGACAAAGATACAAAGTTTACCTCCAATTTATGGAGGGGATTGTTTAAAGGATTTGGTACAAATCTAAACTTTAGCACACCATACCATCCCCAATCAGATGGAGAAAGAGAAATGGTCAACCGAGTAATTGAAGATATGTTGAGAATGTATATGATGGATAAACCATCTAAGTGGGAAGATTAATTACACTTGGTTGCATTTTCATATAATAATGGGTATCAAGCTTCATTGAGAATGAGCCCATTTGAAGCCTTCTATGGTAGGAAATGCAATACTCTAGTGAGTTGGGACAACCTAGCAGATAGAGTGGTACTTGGGCTCGATTTGCTCAAGGATATGGAAGAATAGATGGTTAAGATCAAGCAGAATTTGAAGGCAAGTCAGGATAAACAAAAAGTTTATGCAGAAAAGAAAAGGACATATAGATAATTTAAAGTAGGGGAGAAAGTACTTTTCAAAGTGAATCCCAAGAAAAGTTCCTTGAAATTTGGTAGTTGTACAAAACTGGTAGCCAAATTCTGTGGTCCATTTGAAATATTGGACAGAATAGGGTCAGTTGCATACATGCTTGCATTGCCTACTTACATGAATGTGCATAATGTATTTCATGTCTCTTTACTAAAGAAATATGTACATGATACTAACCATGTTATTTATTGGCATCTGATTCAGGTAGAGACAGAGGGAGACTTTCAGGTTCAACCAATGCAAATATTGGACAAAAAGGTCAAAATGCTTCAGAATCAAGTTATAGAGCTGGTAAGAGTTCAATGGATGTGCTACAGTCCTAAAGATGCTACCTGGGAGCAAGAAGATTCCATGCGGGCAGAGTACCCGTATATTTTTGAATAAATTTTGAGATTTTGATCTCTATTTTGTATATGCACTAAGGATAGTGCCAAAATAAGGGGGAGGAGATGTAACACCCTGGGTTTTGAGCCCCCATTTTAAATAATGTATTGTTACAATGCTGAGAGGATAGAATGCCAAAACAATTATTAAAAGGCTACTGTTCCAAATAAATGTAATGTTTTGATCATTATTAATAATAAATACATCGCTAGCTGCTAGACAGACAAGGACTAGAGTTATAGGGGGTTATGATTCCACAAGAGAGGGTGCTTGAGGGGATAAATGTTTATTCCCTATTTTTAATCACTCTTTTTGTCTAAGGGAGTGGATCATTTATTTGATCTTCTTGGGGGAGGCTAGGAGGTTCTTGATTCCCCATGAAAATACTTAAACCTATCCCTGGTCTAATTGGGGGGTTGCCTGATGGCTCGTTCGCTCAGTCACTTATTCTTTCATTTCATTATTTCCCTTGTGCATTCATTCACTGATTTTTCATTGTTTCACACCTTGGGTGGAGATCTCACTCCATTCATTTCCATCACGTGTTCATCTTCCTCATCCGTGTCTTGGCTTGGGGAAAGGAAACAAACTGCTGAAGAGCTGCCATGGTATCATTGGCTGTAGAGGTTGCTAGTGTAATCCAACCATGACTTGAGGCCTACACATTTGAGATGCATTGGCCTATGTCAAAATTTGTTCACAACGGTGAGTCCTGAGAGTACCAACATGGATATTCAGGATTAGTTTCACCAGAACACTGGAAGGAGAAGGACTGCCTGAGGGACTACGTGGCAGAGAAGGGGTGGAGGTCCATTCTCTTGGGTGGTGGAAGATGGGTAGAAGAGAGATGGGTACTTGGATTGCTGTGAGCGCTAGGAAATCCTATGAGAGCTTGAGTGATGACTGGTTTGGGAAGCCAAGTAACACTCTAGAATCGTCCTTGTGGACTCATAGCCCTAGCTCGAGGGTGACACTGCTGTTGATATTTGGAGCATTAGTGTCTACAGTTGGGTGGAACTTCCTTGGTTTGCAGCTAGTTGGTGTCTTCTTTTATAAATATAAGTGTTCTTTGTTATGGTATTATTTATCTGTATAAGAATGTTTTCCGTTGTGTATTTATTTATCATTTAATTGAATCTTTAGAATATGCATGCTTGTTGGTTATTGTTGTGCATGTCGTTAGATATTTTCTTTTATGCGTCCTTATTAATTTAAAAAGGTATCAGTAAGATAAACATGTCCAACGGTGGGCTTGAAGGTAGTGTACCCTGACCTATGGGTGGAGGGGTGTGTTACAAGAATCCAGGAAATGTCGAGGGAAAGCTATAAATATGGATCTATGTAATGGGAAAGGGTTACAATTGTTATCATGATTATTGTGGGTTATTACGAGTTTATTATTATCACCATTTTTATCTAGTTTGCTTCTTGAGCTATTAAAAAGGTTTCTTGAATGTAAATGTTCTTGCGTAGAATCTTAGAGTCTATAATGGGTATTTGGGGAATACATTCCACTCCATAAGTGGTTGTATGAGACCTTCACTCTTTGTATGATCATTTTGAGATTCTATTAATATAATAGATTATTCAGGCCCTAAAATTTTGATGAATTGTGTATGTATCTATGATTTCTATGTTCCACAGTTCCTCCTATCATGTGCATTGAAAATTTAATTATTGTTTATGAATGACTTCTTGCCAATATATGTATGAATTTGAATATGATGATGCATTCTCTTTAACTCACTTCACCACACACACATCTCAGCTGCACTTCGAGTGCGATCTCTTTCCCTTGCGGAAGGTTGACTATGTCGATGCTCCTAGACTACAACGATATCTTTTGTTGGAAAGCTCTAAGAACCTTGGTCTCCAATTTTGCACCAAAAAATGGTTTCGTTTTCCAGAATTGAGATTTAAAGTGATTCTTTAGATGATTCCTCATGGGATATTCAAATCTGATGTTGAGAATTGGTGGGAAAGATGACACAATGAGTTTATACAACAAGAAGTTGAGTTACAACAAAAAAATTTCAATTTTGTGAAGAGTGTTTTCTTTTACTCGGAACCCGAAGAGGTATTTCAGTGGCTAGAAATGCTACAAGAAGCACCATAATATAAAGATCAAGTCAAGAGAACATATAAATGGATTGATGAGTGTTTAACATATCTTCACCAATTGGTCCATCATATCTCTCTTGTTGTGGATTTCTGGGTACAAACTACTTTAGAAGGTTATATTTTCGATTTTGATGCGAAGAACCACCAATATTTTTCGAAATCAGAAGTCGTATTCCACAAAGGATCCAGAGGAATATTGTTTCAGAAAATCCCTCTTTGGATCAATATTTTTATAGTGGAAGAAGGAATGGTATATGTTCCTTCAGTTGCAATGGCAATGTAAACATCTATGTCTGGGGGGGAGGTGTTTCACGGGAGGGTCATGAGTCAATAAAGAAGGAATTTCTAGAGATGGGGGGCCGACGAGAGAAGACCTCAAGAAATGAATGATATCTAAGGAGTTTTGCGGCTACTTAAAAGAGGTGGAAGAACTAGATGATAAAGGTAATGAAGAGACCTTATCAATTGCCGAAGGAGATTGATTTTGATGGTAGTCGATGGAAAGAATTGGAGAAATTGAGAGAATTTCAAAGATGAGAAAGGATGGATAGCCGATGGTTGAAGGAGAAGTTTGGAAATAGAGGTGAATATTTTGTAGGAGGCAGACAAGAGAAGAGAATCTTATGAGAGACAAATGAAGAGGTAAATATAGATGACACTACTGATGAAGAATACACAGTTGAGACCTCAGAGGGAGTTGCAGGAGAGACAAAACCCACGACGTCAGAAAATGTTGGAATGTATCATGAGGTATATGTAACCTTTCAAGAAAACGTGAGCCTCTAGATCAAAGAAATTCCCTCTATAGGTAAAATCCTCAGCCCTAAGTCACCTATTCCCCTAATGAAATCTAAAAATATGGTAATTTCTTCAATCAATGTTTCTATAGTTTATGTCATTTCTAACCCTTCTAGTCCAACAAATTCAAGTAGTAGTAGTAGCAGCAGTGTGATAAGTGTTTCATTCATATCACAACCAGGACCTTCGGGGTTCATATTAATAGGATCTCCTAGTCCTTCAATGGCGCATAAACACCCAATATATCTTACTCGATACCCAAAATTTTGGAGTAAATGGGATGAGGACGTTGAGATTCACTTGTTTCTTTTTTAATCCATCTAGAGGTCTCACGAAACTCTATATGCAAACAAATTGGTTGAATTCCAAACTAATTTGAGGGATTGAGCTCTAAAAGGGTACATGAAATATATCGAGCTAAGGAATAATCAAGGGAAACCTTTCTCTTTAACCCAGGTGAAGCATAAGTTTATAGTAGAATTTTGATTACCTCAGTCAGAGCAACATGCTCTCTCTGAGTTATCAGAGGTAAAACAAACATACAGTGAGTCTACATGGGAATATAACCAAAGATTTAAGGATGTGATAGGGAAATTAGCAAACCCTATCTATGAGGATCACCAACGAGAATGGTTTATTCATGGGATGTTATCGCTAACCCAAATCCCATTGACTTAACAAATAATAGCTACTTTGGGAGAGGTGTTGGAGCAAGCCATGAAAATTGAGGATATGGTAGGTTATCCTGGAAATTTGTGAGTGATGAGACCACTTAAGGATCATAATATCGCACAAATACAAGGTCATATCTTCGCGTTAACTGATAAGATCCAATAGTTGACTCTTCCTAGAGTAGATTGACCACAGGTATGGTGCACTAGTTGTTATACCGAAGGTCATATAACAATTGAATGCCTTATGTTGAGAGGTTCATGACCCCCCACTCACTTGATGGCACCTCCACCAGTAGGACCATCAGGAGTAGTTGAGAAATTTGTTTCTACAATGCCATTTCAAGGCCTTGTTCAATACCATGCTTTCTTGAATCATCAAGGAGGCTAGAGAAATGGGCATTGAGAGATATGTAGAAGTCAGAGGAACTCTTATTGCCACTATCATATTCTTAAAAATTACACCCCTATTCTGAATATAGTATTTTGTGAATTTTGTGGGTCCCCTACTCATACTACCAACCAATGTAGAGATTTTTATGCTCTAGCCTATATGTTTTATCATTCTACATTTAGATTGAATGAAACTCATCAAGGGTTCGAAGGAGGCCGTCAAGGTGGAGGAAACTTTGGAGGAAAATATGATGGAAGGGGACCAGGTCGATGCTACAATTGTGATGAGAAATGAAATATCGAAAGAGATTGTCCTCTCCCAATAAGACCATGGTGTGCCCACTGCAGAAATAATACCCACTCTACTGAACATTTCCCAGATATTATTTTCAAGTGGGAAGAATGTGCAAGGAAATGAGGGGACAATATGATCAATTATGACCCTATATTTGTAGCTAAAGGAAAAGATCCCAATATTAACAATGTCACTAGAGGAGGAACTAAGACCAGGGTCAATATTGAAAGTCCTCACTAGATCAAAATTAAAAAAGTGATACCTGATAATACTAAATATGAACCTATAAGACATAATGTATTTTTCAAAGATTCAATGGAGATATTTAGACAAATGTCGAATTATGCAATGTCTGAGCTTGAGAAACCAAGTTCTAATACAAATCCTCACCAACCAAGAGTTGTTGGAGAATTTCTTACTCAGATGGAGCCCTCGAGTGAGTCACAGAAGGCTATTGATCCATGATTATAGTTATTTTATGAAATTTTGGATGATGAACAACTTACTGGAAAGTTGTGAAACAAACTCAAAAGGTCCTTGGGAACCAAAGGAAATTCAAAAGAGTCTATTTCTACTAACCTTCCATCAAGGAACACAAGTAGGATACAGAGAAGGAAGAGGAGAACCAAGAGAGAATTCCAATTTAAAACCCATGTTAACGACTATGAGATCATGGATTTTATGGTACACTTAGGTTATATTGTTGGATTACTGAGAGGGGGGGTGAATCAGTAATAGAGAAATCTAATCCTTTTTAACCATCATCTGCAAGTGTTATTTATCTTTGTGATCAGTATAACATTATCATCCAATAAGCGCAGAGTAAATAAACCATGAACAATTGAATAATCATACACATACATAGTACACCAGTATTTTTATGTGGAAACCCAATGCGAGAGAAAACCAAAGAATTATTTTTCTTATATGTATTTAAGAATTACATTCATTAGAAGCACCAACTTCCTTTATTCTTTGGTTGCAACTAGAAGGAGACTCCGATCCCCTATATTTTCAGGCTACAACTTGAGGGAAGCTACAAATCCCCAATTCTTTGTCTACAACCAAAAGGAGACTATAACCCCCTATGTTCTCCATATACAACCCAAAGGTGACTACAACCACCTATCCTTGCCCCGTCTTTCCGCTCCAAAATATAAGTGTCAAATGAAGAAACCACTGCCACATTATCACTGTGAGATATACCACTGTAAACCCATACCAACCTATACCATTGACATGTAGGCAACTTGTACCACTACCTTGTAATCAACCTGTAAATGAAATAAGCCTCTACCAACCAAAAAACATAGATACATGACCTGTCTGTTCTATAGCATGTGTATGTACACACCCTATCTATACTGCAGCCCACGAATGTACATGACCTATCTATTATGCATAATGTGCATGCCTTCTGAAAACTAGGTTTTTCTCTCTTCAGAAAGATTTTGACCCTCTACAACCTCTTTCACATCAGCCTACAACCTGTCACCGTGTCTAGATTGTAATTGTACCTTGTGCATACATCCTCATACATATCCTTTACCCAAAGCATCTGTATCCCTCTCTATTCATGTGCCATATAAGTTTGTGTAATCATAAACATGTATAATAACCCACACATGAACTAGACATTAAACCCTTTCTGATATTCAAACTCTCAATACATCAACCACTTCACAAATACAAGATCTCAACCATGTATCACAAGAACCTTTAACCTTAAGCCAATATATCAATGATAAATATTGATTATACCAACACTATATTTCTGTAGATATGACTTATACAGAAGGTCCCATGAAGCCACTAATGTCTTTAGAGAAAATCCTTAAACCTCCATAATCATTTCTCATGTATACAACAAAATCCAACTACTCATATAAATACGACATACCTTTTGAACCAGTAGATATATATGATGTACCTGATCACTATAGACCTTCATGGGATCTCACTTTTAGACTCTAGAGACCCGACATCTTCATCTTCTCAAGTTTCTAGGGATTTTATTTCATGTACGCACCCTAATATACGTCTATCCTACATACATACATGCCCTTCTCCACTGCAACCCGTGTACACCTAAAAAACTAGGGATTTTTTAGCATTTTCTATAAATCCGAAACTTTCTCTGTCAATCCTTTGTGCTACCTCATACTTGCACAACTTCAGATATATCAATGAGTGCTTACAATAAACCTTACACAATAATAGATATTCAATGTACTCAATAGGTGCTAATTGGAGAGCCTTTCTCTCTTATTTATACTTCCATGTAGCTTCCTCAAGGGGTTACCTTCTGACCAACTTAACCCAATTTCCTTCTTTTATGACTAACCCACTTCTAACCACTTGTCCACTTCTAACCCACTTTGCTACAAATAAAAAATTCTCCACTTCTAGTTGCAAATAATTTATTTTTAATTATTTTCTTATGGAAACAACTTAATCCATGATTAACTCCTAGTTTTACTCACTTGACTAGTTAACTTCTTCTAGGAGCTTCTAGAATAATTTTGACTTCTTTGACCTTGTAGATAACTCATGAGGGTTCTCCAAATTCACAAGGCCATAACTCTCTAATCGTGAGGAGTTATGTGGCATTCCACATATCATCAGAAATGACATGACATGTACCATTCATATAGAATAGTCTTACTTGCAAATATATTAAAATTCATACCTTTTTACATCAATCAAAATGAAGTCCCTTAACCATACTGTTGGGGCTACCGAAATTTTATATCGGACTTGCTTCAAGGGTTGACATCAATGACAACCAACTCAATTAAGAAAAAATATCCCCCTTTGGCAATGATGGAAACACTCTGATGCAACTCGGAATTCATATCACTTATGCTCCCCCTCTGACCATTGCTCCCCTAGAAACATTCCTCTATGATCTCTTTCCAAGCATCTAAGTCTCTGACTTGCATCTGGTGAATCTTTCCCCCTTTGACATCAATGGAAAAGGAAATTTTTTGTCCAGGGATGCTCCCCCTAACTGAACTATTCTTGGGGCTGCTCCCCCTGACTAAACTCTTCATGAACTTGTTCCCCCAACTCGAACTTCCCTTTGTATGGTGCTTCCTCATGTAAATATAAGAAATAATATAAGCATTCAAAATCATTCATTTGAGAGTATAAATTACTCCAAGTCTTGGTGAATATACTCAAAGTATTCCCTTGGAAGTGGTTTTGTGAAAATATCTACAACCTGTTCCTTTGTCCCCACATATGAAACTATGATGTTCTTCTCTGCAACCTATTCCTGTAGAAAGTGATACTTGATTGGAATGTGATTCTTCTTGGAATGCATCACTAGATTCTTTGAAATACCAGTAGCACTTGTATTATCACAATATATAGGAATGGCCTCATCATGCTCAACCTGTATATCTGTCAAAGTTTGTTTCATCCATAGAACTTGTGTACAACATGTTGTTGCTGCAATATACTCTGCTTCAACTCTAGACAATGATATTGATGAGTGTTTATTTATTAGGAAAGATACCAAACACTCACCCAAGTAGAATGTCTCCCCACTGGTGCTTCATTGGTCATCAATGCAACATGCCCAATCTGCATCTGTGTAGGCAAATAAGTGGTAGATCCTTTCTTTTTGGATACCATAATCCAAACTCTTTTGTTGACTTGAGATATATGAAAATACTCTTCACTACTAAGACATGTGATTCCTTTGGTGCTACTTGAAATCATGCCACCTGTCCAACTTCCTGCATTACATCTGGTCTGGATGCTGTCACATATAGTAAGCTGCCAATCATTGAGCTATATTTCCTCTGGTATGTAGACTTTGAATCATCATCTTTTCTCAACTTGCAACTGGTTTGTGTAAGAGTGTTAACTGGTTTTCAATATTCCATTCCAAATGTTTTTAGCATTTCTATGATGTACTTAGTTTGAGAAATAAAAATTCCATGGTTTCTTTGACTTATATAGAGACCCAAAAAGAAATATAGTTCTCCAAGTAATGATATTTCAAATTCATTTTGTATATCCTTTGCAAATTTTTGGCTTAACCTTCCATCATCACTTACAAAAATAATATCATCAACATAAACTTGAATTAATAAAATACTATCTTGAGCTATCTTGATGTAGAGTTTATTGTCTGCACTTCCTTTTCTAAACCCTTCCTGTTGTAATTTGTAGTTATGTAACATAACCTTTGCAAGCAAACAATGTGAGACAGAAGCTAGGGTCTAGAGAAACTGCAAGCTAGGGTTTGGAAGTCGCGGCCACAATAGAGGACAACATGAGTACCAAGGTGGGTGGTAATTTAACCCCATCATACAAGAAGGTAGTGTTAGACATAGGAAAAGGCCCACGAGGCGTAGGTTTCAAAGCGCCAATGAAAATCACCTTGGGATCAGAACTAGAAAAGAGTCAGGAAAGCAATCAGGGAAAAAGAGATCACGTGGGGGAAGAAGCCAGAGAAAATTAGAAGGATGCACAAGAAACAGAGAGCCCCAATGGGGCAGAAGGGCGCAACCCATGTAAACCAAAAACAACAATGATACCCAAGGTAATACTAGAATATCTACAGATAGAACTCTGCAGGGACCCGATGAAGACACATGCACTAATATGCAAGTTTATGGGCTTGTGGCCCATAGAAAGAATGGTGCACAACTGGATTAAATATCAATGGAAGCCAAGTGGAGAAGTGGAACTCCATCTGGGCTCGAAAGGATTATTCACAACAATATTCATGAACCTAGAATATAGGGATAAGGTCTTTGAGGCGGGGCATACTTCCATGCCTTAGAAGGATTGTACATGCGACCATGGAAGGAAAACTTCTCCCTAGAGAAAGAAAATTTAAAAAATATACCTATCTGGTTGAGAATTTACTCCTTGTCGTTAGATTGTTGGCTACCTTCCACTTTTGAAGCAATAGGGAACAAGTTGGGAAAATACATGAAGACATCTGAAGCAACCCTAAAAGGGAGATACACATCCTATGCAAGAATCTGCATAGAGATGGATGTGTCGGGGGCACTCCCAGAAGCCATAATCTTGGAATTCAGGGATGAGGAATGGATACAAAACATTGACTATGAGAAGATCCCCTTCAGATGCAGAAGATGTCATGAACATGGACACCTAATTAGAGAATGTCCTCTCATTAAAAAACAAGAAGCATAAAACACCAAACTACAATAGGATGAGGATGGATGTATAAAGTCGAACCATGGAAACAAAGCTAACAAGAAACAAAGTAAAACCCCAACAGGGAGAAATCTAGAGGCTAGGAATAGAACAGAAGGATGGGACAAGACCAACAACGGGGAAGAAGGAGGAAAGGAGAAGGAAAAATCTAAAGAAACCAGGGATCAAGAAACAAATGAGTACACAGATAGCCCAAGAAAGAATATGAGACAAGGGGGTAGCACAACTTCTATGGAAGAAGAAACTAGAGATGCCAACACCCCCATGCAAGAGGTAGATGGAGATGCAGAAATGACTCCAAGCGAGGTAGGAACAGAAGATCCCGATCTTAGAGACATTGCGGAAAGGGAAGGGATAGAGCTCCCAAACATATTGGAGCAATGGAAAAGGAAGGGCGTATACAATGTACCAGCAGAGAAAATAGACCGCATCCAATACCTGTTCCTCCTAAGGGAGGAAGCCAAATCTAGAGGGATCAAGTGCATACACAGGGAGATAGGACACCCAGGAATCAAAGTAGGCAAGGGACAACTGCAAATCTCACCCAAGAAGGTGAGAAGAAAAAAAGGAAGGAAATAAAACAACGTAGCGCTACAGAAAATAGGAGCTCTGTTGATAAAATCAGCTAAGATCAAAAGGCTCTTTCCAAACTCCCCCCCAAATGTTTAAATGAATATTATAAAATGAAATATAAGAGGCCTAAACAACCCATGAAAGCAACGAATCCTTAAAAATAGACTTAGGAAGGAACAACCAGACCTCTGTTTCTTCCAAGAGACAAAATGCACTATAGACCGAATGGAAACAATCAACAAAAAACAATGGAGAAAGTACAAGATGCTGGCTGTCGAAGGACAACAGATGGAAGGAGTTATTCTCACCTTGTGGAATCGACAAGTGATGAACCTAATAGCAGCCGAGTCTACCAGGCACACACTTTGGGTTAACATGCAAATCATTGGGAATACGAAGATGGTTTTGTGCACTAATGTGTATGGACCCCAGATGTTAGAGGAAAAGAGAAGAATGCTTCTAGACTTAGAATACTTAAAAGCCCACTCCAACAACCTCCTATGGATCCTGACAAGGGACTTCAACATCATCAGATCACTTGCAGAGAAAAAAGGAGGCACCAAGAGATTGGATAGATATGAGGAATAATTCTCAATGTTCATATACACAATAGAGATGGTGGACATCAGAACCAATAATGGAAAGTTCACCTAGAACAATAAAAGGATAAACCAACATCAGGTCACAACAAGACTAGATAGATTCTTGGTGTTAGAGTCCATCATTATGTAGGGGTTAACTGTATACTGCAACATCCTTCCTTGGGGGGGTTTTGATCACTGGCCATTCCAACTGGAAGCAGACTTCCCAACCTCCCTGAAGAATAGACTCTTTAGGTTTCAATAATTTTGGATAGAAAACCCCACCTTCAAGGAAAACATCAACCAGTGGTGGTGGGAGGAACAACCAGAGAGAGGGACAAGGATGCTCAAACTCTATAAAAAACTAAAGTACATCAAATATAAGCTTAAGGAGTGGAACAAGGAAATATTTGGAAACATAAACCAAGAGAAAAAAAAAATTGAAGACAAAATGAGAAAACTCCAGAAAGTATGCATAGCAGAGGGCTATACAGATGATCGAAAAAAGGAAGAGATGCAAATGACCCAGCAATGGGAGGCAATATTCCAACAAGAAGAAATTATGTGGTGCCAAAAGTCCCAAATCAGATGGCTAAAGGAAGGAGAGAGGAACACCAAGTTTTTTCATAGAACAACCATTGCCAAAAGAGCCCACAAAAAAATCTCAAAAATTAAGGATTAGGATGGGATCGAGAGAGAATTCCACAAGGAGATTGAAAATACTTTGGTAAGTCACTTCCATGGGATAGCCCAGGAACCCAGCAAAGACCGAACGAAGGCCATCCAAAGGATAACTCAGCACATCCCCTACATAGTCACCGAGGAACAAAATAACAACCTAAACAAACCCATTACTAAGGAGGAAATTGATCAAGTGATCCAGGAGATTCCCAACGAGAAAGCCCCAGGTCCAAATGGTTTCAAAGTGGAATTATTCAAATCCTGTTGGGAAGTGGTCAAACATGATGTTTATAGGGTGGTGGAGGACTCTCGATAGTCAGCCTCCATCCTAAAAGTGCTAAATTCCAAAATGATTAATTTAATTCCCAAATAAAATGAAACAAGGACCCCCGACTGGTACATACATATAGCTTTATGCAACGTGGTGTACAAGATAATTTCCAAAGTCATAGCCAATAGATTGAAACCCCTCCTACCCACATCAATTTCATAAGAACAGGAAGGCTTCGTGGATGGAAGAAAAATCATGGACAACATCATCCATGCCCATGAGCTAATCCACACCCTGAAAATCCAGAGGAGAGGGGGGATGATAATACAACTTGACCTAGCAAAATCCTATGACAAAATTAGCTGGCACTACATGGTCAAGACTCTGGAATCTTTTGGTTTCAGCCAACACTAGATCAACTGGATTATCATCCTAGTCTCAACGACAAGATACTCACTCCTAATAAATGGAGCCCCAGCCAAACCTTTCTGGCCTACTAGAGGCATCAAACAAGGATACCCTCTTCCCCCCTTCCTGTTCATTTTGATGATGGAAGGTCTCAGACAAAGCATAAAAAATGGAACAACAACAGGAGAAATAACTGGCATCAAACCTTTCAAAAAATTTCTGACTTCCACACACCAACAGTTCTTGTATGACACCTTACTCCATATCACACCCATGGTCAAGGAAGAAAAATCCTATAAAATAATCTTAGAATATTTTGGGGAAGCCTCGGGTGCCGAGATCAATTACTCCAAATCTATGATCTATTTCTTCAACACCAACCCTGCAATCCAAAGAAACCTGACAAATATTTTGGGATTTGAGCGCAAAACAGTCCCAACCAAGTACTTGGGCATCACCTTGACATAAAGATCATACAAAATGGAAACATGGGAAGGAGTGATCAACAAGCTACAGGAGAGGTTGAAAAAATGGACATACAGATCCCTCAACATAGCAGGGAGACTCATTTTGAACAAGATGGTTCTACAAGCAATTCCAACCTATATGATGTCCGTATTTCCTACCCACAAAGGGATACTACAAAAAATAAGAAACATCCAGAGGGAATTCCTATGGTGAGGAGCAGAATCAAAGAAGAAATGGGCCCTAGTGGCCTGATAGAAGGTCTGTAAACCAAAAATCAAAGGAGGCCTGGGGCTACAAGACCCACAAGTAACCAACAAAGCCGACGGGGCTAAAATATGGTGGTGATGGGTCAAAGAAACTTATACACCATGGGTAAACCTCTGGAAGGCCAAGTATGCCCCAAACATAAACAACCAGGACCAAATCCTCTTTAGGGGTAGTAGGGAGGGATCGACCATCTGGAGTCTATCTTGGCGCAACAAAACTTGGATCCAAACACAGAGATTTTGGGAAGTAAGGAATGGTAAAACAACCAGATTCTGGGAGGATGCATGGCAACAGGAACCCCGAATGGAAAATATAGACAAGGAGGAATTCCAAAAGGACATGATCGTGCACGGAAAAACCAAAGTATAGCACTAATGGAAACAAGAAGCAGATCTCAACAGATGGAAAATCTGGGACAATCTCAGTTCGCAAAATAGAGAACAGACCACAACAATCATGAAAAAGGTGGAGGAGGAACTGAGGAAAAGGAAACTTGTAGTCTCGGAAGAAGAGGACCAACTAAGATGGGGACAAAAAAAATGGTGGGGAATTTAACTTGAAAGAATCCTGACATTACATCATGGACCAGGACCAAGAAGATCCAGCGCAACAATGGGATAAGCTTTGGAACAACCCCTAATGGCCAAAAACAAAAATTTTCAAATGGTTAGTACTTCACAACCGAATTCTAACTTGGGAGAACTTAAGGAAAATGGGATTCATTAGCCCGTCACAATGCCACCTCTATCAAGCTAAGGAAGAAACAATGAATCATCTCCTTGATGATTGTAACTATACAACTGTTTTCCCTTGGTTATGGAAGGAAGTGAAGAACAAGAAAGAAAAGGTGAAAAGTGAACTTCGCGGAAGACACAGTGACTGTCATTGGGTCGAAGTGAGCAAAAGAGAAGAAAAGATGGAGTGAAGTTTGGAAATGCAAGCCGTTGGACGAGGATATCGAGGATGACATATCAACAAGGAAGAGGGATCGAGGACAACTCAGCAAGTGGAAAAATCCACCATTGGATGCTTTGGAGCACCGCACAAGAAGGAAGGAAAGACAGGCTAGCGAAGCCCAAAAAAAGAGGGTCAAGTTGA
The DNA here is from genome assembly GCA_000966675.3 of Picea glauca. Taxonomy (NCBI): domain Eukaryota; kingdom Viridiplantae; phylum Streptophyta; class Pinopsida; order Pinales; family Pinaceae; genus Picea; species Picea glauca. The sequence continues at coordinate 175,663 of JZKD02S2230211.1, forward strand.
ACTAGGGTTTTAGACACCTAGGGTTTGGTATCTATGGTTTTGGCACCTAGGTTTCGGCCTAGGGTTGTTGGTGAAGCATTGTAATGTATAAAAAAAATGTCAAGAGGACCTGGGTCGGGTTGGTACGATATTGTTGTTGATCTATCTCTATTGTTGTGGTGAGATATTATTGTATTGAGAGAGAGAGAAGTGCTAAGTGAGAGAGTCTTCTAGTATTGTAATATCTTCAGCTGTGTGTGAAGGTTAAGTCCTGCAGCTAGGTGTGCAGGAAAGGGAGAGAAAGAGAGAGAAGAAAGAAGATCTGTTAGCTAAGAGCGCAGACAAGAACTATAGGCTTTATCTTAATAAATCATAAGCACAGTTCTGTGGATGTATCCCTAGAGAGAGCGTGAACCATGCACATATTGTGTTGTGTGTGTGATTGATGCTTTTATCTCGGTCACTATTATATTGTTATTTGCATTGTTGTATTAGATTAGATCTATAACTGTGCAAGGTAGATCTATCTTGGTGAGGGATATATGAATGTTTCCTTGTTGTTGTATTAGATCCACTTGATATTCCCCTGGTTGTAGACATATCTATCCTGCAACCCCCCTCTTAGCTTCTTCGGGTGAGACTACATCTTCTTCGCAGGTGTTACTGAAAGGGCCAGTAGCTAGGGCTTGTTGGTGCACTCTTCGAGTGAACCCTGGGTCTACCCCTGTGCCAAAAAATGGTTCCGTTGCTGGGACAAGAATCTTTGTGAGGGAATGTCAAGGTGGTTCCCATCGAAGAAAGAGATTCAGAAGTGGATAGAAGATCAAGAGAGGAACTTCGTTAAAGCCCATAACAAGAAACCTAAGCTAAGTACTGAAGAATGGCTACAAAGATACATCTTCACTGACATTCATGAGATCTTCTTTGGAGGAATACATCAGGAGTTGTCTGAGTGGTTGGCTAGGTTAGCAGATACCCAGTTCAAGATTAGATCTATAAACCCTATGGTTTGGATGCCGACACTAATCCAGAAGGTCAAAAGAGTCGATAAAGCTATATCCAGAGCAGTAGATCATTGGTTTGATAGTACCATTGGAGGGTATATCACCAAGTTTGTTGTTGACAGAATATAATCATATAGCCAAGCCAAGAGATACTTTTTCAAAGGACCCAGAGGAAATTTTTTTCACTTTCTAAAGATGAGAATCAAGATGTTGTTGCATGAAAATAATGTCTTGAAGATACAGTAGATCGAGTGGAATTTAAAAGACTAATATTCAAGAATTCAGACAACAACAATGACACAAAAGATGGACATATGCACAGTGGGAGAGTATTCATAGGGGTACACCTTGAGAACCCATTTAAGAAAAACTACAGGGAAGAGGGTTTCTACAGTGGAGAAGAGGCAGATTTGACAGACAGGGAAAATTCAGAACCCGCTAGGACAGAGGAAGGAGAATCCGAAGAACCTCACTAGGATGAGCCCAAAACTTCAGAAACTGCACAAACTGTTGAAGCAAGTGTTAACGGGTAAATCAGTATATGCGGACATGAACTAATCCCCCTAGACCCACCTGGATCTAGAAAAAAACAAGACAAGACAAGACGCTTTCCCTAGGTTACAATCATTGAATTTAACTATCAAAGAAGGAATAGATAACATACCTTATGAATCACTTCCTTATGTCTTTGTTGATCCTGCCTTACTCCAATGTTCCTGTGAGATCAGATCTGCAAGGACACAAATCAACCAACGTGAAAGAAACAATAGTGAAATTCAATGACAACCTAGACATGTGATCAAGGAGTCATGTAATAAAATATCAATCATTTTATGAGAAAGAGACATGCCACCGTATTATATTAATTAAAGGTAGAAAATACAACCCAATCACCTTGATGTCGCAATTTCCCTTTCAGTGGCCCTTTGTTCTGACACACACATACATTTTCTCTAACATTTGCATGAAGATTTTTCACAAAAGCTTGATGGATGAATGGAGACCTCAAGCATCACTTGAAATAGGATTCTTCACACAGTCTTCAACCTATTCTTTCATCAATTTTCTATGCTCCTTTATTCTTGTACCTCTAACCGTTTCCATGAGAAGCATATCATTATATAGGAGAAGCTGAAGTGGTTAAAGAGATGAGGATGATCCCATCAAATAAGAGAAGTCAGTAGGATCGTAACCATATGGATGCCACCTCATATTTCCAGAAGATTCCACTTCTAGAAGCTGCTAGAATGTCTTTCCTCTTTTAGTTTTAAAGTGTCACCGCGACCTGCCTATATAGAATCCTGCAGAAATCCTGCAGGCCAACTATAGTGCAGCTTGCGGAAATCATGGATTTCCACATTGTGTAAAGGGAGCATCCCATGACGGCCTTCCAAAAATGCATCTTGCAAGGGTGGAAAGAGGTTTCTTTTCTCAGGAAACATATCATATTGGGAACCTGGACACATGTTTATGTAATCATCATCAGGGTGACCAAAATAATGTGTAACAGAATGCCCCCCAAAGTATGAGGCTGGAACTCAAGACAGTCGAAATACTTTGTAAAATAAGAATGTATGTGTTAGGAACTAGGGGTGCACCAATCAGGAACCTAAAAACAATCAAGCATCTGTACAATATCACACCATGTCTGAAGTAGGCATTCCCATGTTCAGACTGTAAATGATTTAAATCATAAATGTAAGTCATGGCCACCAATTATACAACGTGGATCCATGCCAACAAGATTCTACATAGCCACTAGGATTACATTGTGGATCCATGCATTTAAAACTCAAGTATGAACATAGCCATGAGACATACAAGGTTGATCTATGTGTCAAAACAAATAAAAAATACTTCATCGTAACCTAGACCAAAAAATGATGAAGTCCAAGGTCTTCAATCCATCGTCCATTAGTACGATTCTAATCACATGATTGTAGATGTTGAAGTCAAACGTGAATAGAAACCACTTGATTACCAGTCATTAATGAAAACTGTTAACAAGTGCGAGGGAAATCACCATTGATGTCAATGACTCCCAAGGTAATCCAATACAATCCAACAAGTGTGAATAAAGGAGTTGAAGTTGAACACTTGATAGAATATCTCAATCAGAGATCAATGATGTGAATCTACTGTTGAAAGAGAAGAAACCTGCCATTGGGGCATGCAGGCTCTAAGGTACTAAATAATTTCTAAGTCTTTTTCTTGGATAATAAGCTGAAGTCGACAGGAAAAGACTCATCACAGGAGGGTCTTGATGTATCTCCCATTAATGACACGAAATAAGTAACAGATTTAGGGTAGAGAATAATACGTATGTGACTTGGGACTGACACAGGGAAGGCCAACATGGTAAGAATGGATAATTGCAGATGACTAACTTGATAGAAGGTTTCAGTTGAACTTCTCTTGAACATATGAATGACACGACAATGATCTTGGCAGTATTGACTCAAAGATGACTCAAGATATGAACTTACAGAAGGCCAGACAAGAGACAAATATATTACCCAACACAGATTCAAATGATGAAGAGGGGTGTCATGTTCAAGAGCAACGCTTACTGCAATTAATAAATATATAGAGACACATCCCGTTCCCAAATTTTCCCCTACCATTTCTGGTGAGTACCTCTTTATTTTTACGCAAGCTTGAGGAGGATAACATATGATTTTCAATTTAAGCTCATCCTTCGGATGAGTCCCTCAGAGTATATTTAACGAACCCTAAGAAGGAGTGGCTCGGTCCCATGTGGGCCTTTCGATGTTTGTTTAACGAGTCCAAAGATAGAAAACTCGGGGGGTTTTCATGTTTTGAGAGTCTGAAAAACACTTAAAGAGAACTCTCCCAGTTCCTTTTTCGTAAAGTAGTTTGAAAAGAAAAAAAAAGTGATAAACTATTTCCTATCAAACGTTTTCTTCAAATAATTTTACGAGCGTGAAAATAACAAGGTCACTCGGCAATCTTTTCGTTTTTAGGGAGCATGAAAAGAGATTAAAGAGTTCTCCATAGGTTTCGTTGTTTTCATGTTACCATAATGAGTACGAAAATATGAAAAAAGTATACTTGGTTATGTTCTCATTGATTTTATAGCCCGAGAACGAACAAAGACTATGCTCGAGGTTTTTCTGAAAAACCCTAAAAAGTAATTGTACATGCGACCAAAAAATTTGAAAAAAAAACATCTATACTTCGCTGTCCAAGGTCCTAAATTTTTTTCCTACAAGGAACAAAACACTTACAAGACCTTTAGATTTAATGGGTTTTTGACTAAAATGTATTTATATAAAACAAAATATTAGGAAAAATGATAAAAACGTAATAAATAGAAGCAAAAAGTCTTCTTTACCATTTTATTTTCACTTGGTCAAAAACTTACCAAAAATCCTTTTTTTTTACATCAACTTCAGTGACGGATTGCGGAGGCCACATGGGATCATTCAATGAATGGATTGCTTAAAAGAGGTAAGCATCTCATTTTATACCTTTTCAATAGATTAATTTTTGTTTTTGATGGTAAAAAATCAATATTTTTTGATGATTTGGGACTGCTAGTCGTGCGCTGGGGCTGCCGCAAGTGGCCTATAACGGGCCCTGTAGAAATCAAAAATTTCCACATGTGTGTTAAGGCTCATTCGTGGAAATTCCACACTGTACTTGAATCTTGACTGCGACAGCCAAAAAACTAAAATGAAAAATAAACATTGACTCAACAAAAATCCCAAAAAATGTTGAAAAAGTGTGCTAAAGATCTTCTCTGTTTCCCATGTAGGTATTTGTTTGCAAACATGTTGGAATGGAGAGAGAGTGAGCATGAGGAAGATGATCTTATGGATTTAAATGATCCAAGGACTGTGAATTCACTCCGACAATGTGGTCTATTAAAATTCTTCAAAGCTCAGGGCATGAGAGGCCAACAAGATTACTAGAATATTTGGTTCATATGTGGGATTTAGAACAACAAGTGTTCCACATGGGTGTTCATGTCCTCTCTTTGGATATTGAGGATATTTATTTCCTGATGGGGTTGTCACATCGTGGGGAATGCGTGACTCTAACAGGTGGTTGAGGTGGTGGTTTTCCCATGAGTGAGTACATTCGTCAACATTGTGAACCTGATGTCGAAAGACGTAAAGGAAAAGTAGAAATGCGAGGTGTGAGAGATTTGACCCTCAGAACCATACTTTTTACTATTGCATGGATGGAAGGGATTTCTTCACCACACATGGAACTCCAAATTTACTTTTAATATGCTATTGAATGCTTGGAGCCTCGAGTATTCCATTGGTGTGATGGTGTATTATGCAACATGAAAACCCAACTCACAAAAAACAAGAATGGGGACCTAAAACAATTCGGTTATGGGTCCATTTTAGTATCTTTCTTCCTAGAAAGAGTTCCACACCTACGCCTATAGGTGGAATGGGGAATACCAGCCCCGAGAGACCCATGAATGAAAATATGGTGTGACATGATGACATGACATGTGGTGGGCTGGATTGTGAAGTATGACGATGCATTCTTCAATTGGTTGGGACCACAAATCCTGATGATTGATGATTATGCTTATGCTCATCTAGACTTTCGGGGTGATCCATATTTGGTTCTCCCTGAGGGATCTTAGTGGGGAGATCTAGGTAATGAATTCATTTGTTTTTTACAATGTTTTTATGAGTTTTAAAATATTTAATGTTTTTTTGTTTCCGATCAAAAGACTAATAATTTTTTTTTGATCATGCAGATGTAGGGTCACATCGACCCCAGGCTCTTCTCCTATTCAAAGGTGAGGAGAGGCACATGTAGTAGCTGGATAAGATGATGATGATTATGATGCAATAGAGTAGAACCTAGAAGGCTTGACGACAAGCATCCCTGATATGTCCATTGAGGAGATCCCGAGGCGTTATCAACGCCATACTGTAGGTGTATCTGTCTCACTTAGTCAGTTACTACGTAGGGTAGCGAGAGCAGTAGTATGATATTGCGAGAGGCATCCATGATGCTATTTTGTAGGGGACACGAGATCTATATTTTGATATTTTGATCTTCAGATGAAAACTTTTTTTGTAAACATTATATCATTATATATATACATGAGGCTTTTACTCGTTTACTCTGCTTTTTGTACAATATGCGAAATGTGATTGGAATTACAAATGTCTCAAATGTCTGTCTAATACATAATTAGCTATAGCATCAGTTAATGTATTTATACATCTAGGAATGTGTTGATATTCAATATAATTGAAATGACGTTCCAAGAGGCGGATTCGTAAATATACCCGTAATAGAGTAGGGCTTTAGATAGTATAGACATTGTTTAACTGTAGTACTACTAGCTGTGAATCAAGTTGTATAATGAAGTGACAAATCCCAAGAGAAATAGCACTAGTCAATAATTTGATGACCGCACTATACTCTGTGATATTATTGGTTGCTCAACCGAGACAAACACCTTGTAGACAAATAAGTTCATTTGAGGGTGCATAGATTGCCCAAGCAACATAAGCTAAATTCTGGGTACTACGACTAGCACCATCGACAAAGCCAATATAAGGTAGCGAAAACACCGACATCTGGATACCAAACATAATGTAGGGTAAGTAGCCATGGGTAAAATTAAAATAGAAGAAACACACTAAAGTAACACACAAGAGTATGATACAGTAAAAATACAAGTGCTTATGCAGAGATAGGCTAAGTGTAGTACTTCTTCAAGTAAAGCCCATTTCTGGTTTCACTCAAAGGAATGTGATCGTAATCTACTAACTCCTGTTCTCCCTTCTCCAACACTCTTTTAACAATATAAGGGCCTCACCACATAGCCTCAAATTTTCCAGCTCCTAGAAAATCACGATCTTGTTCATAGAGGAGAACTAGATCACCTTCAGAGAACACGCATGGCTTGACATGTTTCTCATATTGGGATTTCACGCGTTTCTTCTGGGTTTCAATAGCTAGGGTGGCATTGTGACGTGTTTCATCCAATTGCATAAGATACAACAGACATTCCTCCTCATTAGAGGTGTTTGGGAGAAGTTTGATGACTAGTTTTAACGATAGAATTTCACATTCAATCGATAGAACAACTTCTAAACCATACACTAATTGGAAGGGTGTAAACCCCATGGGTGACTTCATGAATGCCCAATAGGCCCATAATGTTGAGAACAACATTGTGTGCCAACTCGTTTTGTGAATTTCGATAATCCATCGAAGCATATTAATAAGTACTTTTTTTATTGCTTTGACTTGGCTGTTGTCCTGTGGATAGTAGGGGGTTGATTTTTCATGTCGAAGACCCAAATTTTCTTTAAGCTCAGACATCATAAAGTTTTGAAAGTGGCTACTGTGATCGGTAACAATAGCCTGTGGGATTCCAAATCGTGTAATAATGCGATTGAAGATGAATAGGGCTGCAGTTTTTCCCTTGTTGTCGAATGTAGGCATCGCCTCGGCCCACTTCGTGAAATAATATATGGCTACAATAATGTACCCATGCCCCTCGACTGAGTGAGGGTTACATGTCATGAAATCGATGCCCCATTTAGCAAAGGGTCCAACAGAAACTACAGGATGTAAGGAAGAAAGGTGAGATCTTATTTTGTTGTTGTATGTTTGGAAAACGTGGCATTTTTGGACGAAAATAATACAATCTTTGAATAGAGAAGGCCAAAAATACCCTACTCGTAAAATATTTTGGGCAGTAGAATACCTAGACATGTGATCACCACATGCTCCAGAATGACAGTCATTCAAAGCTTTCTCAACGTCATCGTAAGTGAGACATCGTCAAAAAACAGAGTCAACTCCATGACGATAAAGAGTATCACCGAGTATGATATACTGGAGGGCTTGGTAACGTATGTGATGACAGTAAGTACTAGACAAATTAGGCCAAAAATTCTGAGTCTGGAGATATATAATTATATCTCCATACCAAGGGTCATTGGAACTGATCATAAAAAGGGATTCATCGGGTAATGAATCCTCTGCTACATTTTTAGTCTCAGAAGAGGGAAGGTCACATATCAATTCAGAAAACACTAAGGATTTCTTAGGCTTAGCACATTCAAACTCTAATTCAAACTCCTGGAGTATCACAATCCATTTGGAGTATTCCCCCCCCAACAACCGGCGTGTAAGAATGTGTTGCATAGCGTTGCAATCGGAAATCACGGTGGTCTTGCATAAAAGGATATAGTGCCAGAAACGTTGGATGGCTTGAACAGCTGCCAAGGCCAGTTTTTCAACATGTATATACTTGGATTCGATAGTCATGAGACGTCGACTCAAATAATAAATAACATTTTTGTTGTGAGAATCGTCCTCTTGGACCAGAACCATGGCGATGGTCAATTCCGAAGCAACAAGATAAAGGAAATAATCTCGACTATAATCAGGGAGGAAACGTAATGTGGTACCGGTTAAAGTCAATTTCAAAGCGTCAAAGGATTTGCTGGTAGTGGTGTCCCATACAAATTCAGAGCCTTTCTTTAATAGTCAAGTAAATCCGAGTGTTAACTCAACATACTTTGGGATAAAACGACGTAGAAAGTTTCCCTTCCCTTGCAAACTTTGTAGCTGGCGAAGTGAAGAAGGAGGAGGGAGATTGAGAATGGCCTAAACCTTCAAAGGATCTACCTTGATCCCTTGACATGACAAAATAAAGCCTAAGAGTCGGTCGGAATCCACGCAAAAGACACATTGTTGTGGGTTTAAGCGTATACGATAGAACCGACAGCGAAGGAAAATGGCTCGAAGGTGGACTGGATGATCACTACGATGCATGGAATGTGCGGGTAGGTCATATAAATATGGTTATACAGTGTGATTAATATCATGGAAAGCATAAGACATAGCACGTTGAAACGTGGCACTAGCGTTCTTTAAACCAAAGGGCAGTTTCCAGTAGGCAAAAGTGCCCCAAGGACAAATAAAAGAGGTTTTGTGTTGATCCGCGGGTAAGATGTTGATCTGGTTATATCTGGAGAAACCGTCCATCAAAGAGAATATTTCACTTCCATCGCAATCATCGATGATTTGGTCAATGAAGGGGTTAGGAAAGTTGTCCTTATGACAAGCTTTGTTGATATCCCTATAATAAACACATACACCGATCGTACTTTGTTTCCTGTTAACCGGAACTAGATTGGATACCCAATTAGTTAAAGCCATGGGATAGATAAAGCCAACTTTAAGAATTTTTTCTACTTCAAGCTTGATAGTAGTTGCTTTGTGAGGGTGGATTGGGTGAAGTCTTTTTCAAACAGGTTTAGCACCCAGGTATGTCTTGATTTCGTGTACAACAATATCAAGGTCAATACCAGGCAACTCTTCATAGCTCCATGCGAAGACGTCACAAAACTCTTGAAAAAGGGATTTATATGTGACAACTTCATCAGTGGAACACAAAGCTCCGATGTGCACATTTTCGACAACTCCAGGTTTAGTGGATATGTTGAGGGGGACCGTGGGTGAAATATTACTTAAGTTCCCTTCAGTTAACACATCGTGTGTGGACTCGAGAACAAAAAAAATGATGACAACGGTCGAACGATTCAAAATTCGTTGGTAACTCTCGAGGGTGTGTTGTTCTAGGAAGAGAATGGAACGATGATGGCCATCGTCCCAAGGAGTGTCCTCCATAGACATAATAGACATAATCATCTCATCTATGGGAAAAATCACGTGAAAAGGATCAGGAGATGAATTGCCAAGAGAGGGGGTAGAGGGGGATGTCGATTGAATGGCTTGATAGGCGGATTCAATCGAACTTAAGGGTATATGGTTTCCATAGTGGAGATAATCACCAGGTTCGAGTACTATCCATGGGTCAAACGACTTAGGAGGTTCGTGGACAGAGGTGGAGATCATGTTAATTAAGGAAACTAAAGGAGGTGGAATGTCGGGTGGTGGGATTGGGAAAGTACCCATCAGAGTGGAATCTTTTAGTAGATCCACGCCGACATTCTCGTATCCAGGCAGTGTCTTTGCAATGAAAGGTACATTGCTGGTACATGTGTCAGAGTTGAAGAAGGGCAATTGGTCTACCGTAATGAATTTTCCCTGATGTGGAAAATGCATGATGCGGAAAAGAGTAGACACAACTGCACGCATGGAATCAATCCAGCTACGACCAAGTAAAATGTTGTAATTGAGAGGAGCATCAAAGATCTCGACTTCAACGTTGACCATTTTTCCTTCTAATGTAATAGGCAATGACGGGAGGACACCGTAAGGTTTAAAGCCAGATCCATTAAAGGCTTTGAGCGTGTTGTGTGATTCAGTAGGCAATAGACATGACACACGTTGAGGCACCTTCATCAATAACTGTTCTACAAATGTTATTGTCAGAGACAACAACTTGTATTTGAAATGAGGGTTGAGGGGGTAACCTTGGAATGCGATCTTCCAAATCAAATATTAAATTTGTATCCATAGGGTCAATTCCACCGATAGATTTCAACATTTCCTTCCGTTGTGTAAGACAACTCTGAAGGATTTCGAGGGCTGACATCACAAATGGTTCTTGTGCCAAATCTTCTACTATAATGTATTTCTGGGTAGCATGCACATGAGGATTGAAAGCAAACTTTCGAACCATGCCCTTGGGAGGAGGATGAAGGACTGTATCGCGGTTCGGTCATTCGAGATGAAGAGGACCGTTGGAAGGTGGAGCCGAGGGATATTGTTGAACCAACGAAGGTGGTATATCATCAACTTTCTCCTTGGAGGAAGGGTAATCTTTGGCACGAATGGTAAGTGTGATGTAATTCTTCTTTGAATCACCGTTACACATAAGTACATAGGAGGTGGTGGAGGAATAAGGTTGATCATGGATTACCAATTGAGCCTGTTGTTGAGAAGGGAAGGGTTGAGACAAGACGACAGGAGTAGGACGTTTTGGGGTCCCTTGGAGGAACTTCGTGACCTTGACACATCTCAGACAATCCTTCATGTAGTGATCATCACCACAGATAAGGAAAGGATAGCGACGTTTGCATTTATCCTTATCTTCAGTAGGTTGTGTCTTGGCCTTATCGGATTGTGGGTTTTTATTCTTATCCTCCTTATTTATACCCTTCCCTTTTTTAGATTTATTCTTACTAGTAGGATTCGATTGAACGACGTTCACTTCTAAAGTTTTACTGGTGGGAGGGGTGGGCGTTGGAGCAGTTTGAACATTAGAAGCATAGGATTTGGGCGTGGGGTGAGAGGTTTGTGAAGATTGAGGTTGAGCATGGAAAGTACCTATCACACCATCAATGGCATGAGAATCTGTTGGGGTTGTTGAGGTGGTCGTGTTATAAGGACGAGGTGCATAAGGAAGCAGATCGTAAAGAGTATTTGTTTGTGAATAAACAAGATCTAGATACTGGGCACGACTAATCGCCTATTCTTCTGTGACAACTCCACCCATAGTAATGTCTTTAGATATGTCATCCACAAAGGATTTCATGAACTATTCTACCAATAACTGATCGAGAAGATTGAGTTTGATTAGACGTCGTCTTCGTCTCCACTCATTAATGTGATAAGAGATATGAGTGGCTTTACTTTGCTTGAAAGAACTCAAAATCTCGGTCCCCATTTCATAGCGGATTGGAAACTGGTAGTGAGTGAGGAAAGCCATAGCTAGGGTGTTGAAATCAATGAAGAAGCCTTGTGGTAATTCTATATACCACTTCGCGGTTGAACCCGTGAGAGTTCGTTGAAAAAGGCGTAACCGAATGGAGTCATCCATCAAAGAGTTGGATGAACACCAAAGGTGGAAAGTCATTACATGATTGTTCGGATATTCTCTTGGTTTACCATTGAACTTTGGAATGTCGGATGGGAGTTTGGCCGGTATGACAAGCCAATGAGGAGAGTGACAGATAGGGTCATTCAAAATTCTAGATAGATTGGGGAGGTCCAATGTGGCCAAAAAGGGTAACTGTCTATTCACATGAGGGTATTGGTGACTTTGGGGAGGAAGCCTCGTCGGTATACTAGTAGGACTGTAATAAGTTTGCATTTAATGAGAAGATCCAGGAATATTCGGTTGTTCATGTGGTGGAAGGTAGCCCTTGGGGTTGTAAGGATTAGGTATGTTCCCTTGGAAAGGGATAGTAGATAGAAAATTTGAACCCCAATATGAATTAGAGGTCCTGGGGTAAGGTTGGCCCATAATGAAGGTACGTGGTCTTGGATCTCACTCTGTTGAGGAGAATCCTCTAGTGGGTTCGGAGGCAAGGGTTGAGAAAATTCTAGATCTTTCAAAGGTAGTCCTTGCATCCTACATGAACGACGTGGAAGGTCAATGTTGGCTGAACAAAAAAATCTACGGTAAAAATCTATGGCCAACTATGTAAACAAACAACACTCGCTAGTAAAATATAGGAATAAAAACCAAGCAAACAAGACCTTCCTATTCTGAAGTCACTAGTTGGTGATGAAATCCAAGGTCATGAATTCGAGACAAGAAGGGGCTGGGCGAGGGTGGAAAAGTTACGTTGACGACTTGCTTAACAGACTTACACCCTAGTGCAAGCTCCCACACATAATCGTGGGTATACCCTCCAAGGGGCCCGAGTGATTCTAGCTAACATCAATTCCAGGTACCATGGAGACTTTCCCCCCCACAGTCACCTTGTGTAAGACTGAAAGAAGATAGGCTACTATAGTTACCATGAACAACAGTGATACCTAGGGGAATAGTCGACAGTCCGATCCACACGCAAGGGTAGGGTATCGAGCCTGAAATTAACTTGAGAGGATTCCACTCATCATTATGGGTATACCTTCAAGAGACCCCCATAATACATGCAATCTCTACACCGAGAGCAACAAAGAAGGGTAAGTAACTCTTCCATTCTCAATGCAACCTCAGGTTTGACCCTTGTGTGAGAAGGGCTTCCCAGGACAAAATGTTGTAAATGGATTTGGACACTCCCTATCAAAAGATACTATTGTGTGTTTTATACTTTGGAGAGTGTGTCTCACTACCTATTCCAAAGCCCTAGCCTAGCTAATGTTGGTGTAAAAGAGCCCTAGAAAAAGTTACTATTTGAATTTTAGAGTTTCACAATATTATTAAAGGCTTTTGTTACTCAAGAGGGAGACAAGAATGAAACCAATGTTATGTGAGACTTTGACCCAATAACGTGTAAATAGAAATGAATGATGCAAACTTTCGTTTGATGAATTCTATCTACAATAGGGAGAAATAATTTTTCTGCAACAATGCAAACTACGATGTACAATTCCCTTTTTTGAATGTAGTACCAAACAATCATTAACAATGTAATTTCACTATTCGTTCTCTTTCAATATTTCAAATGCCAATATTTTCTGAATAAATGATTTCTTAAAAGATTAAAAAGACTTTAATTTTTTCCTTTCTAGAAACCAAAAACAGGGATGGGACTAAGAAAGGATAAGAAACCAATTAAAATAAAACACTCAACAAACACCCAAATCGATCTTTCAATGGAGATAAAAAATAAAAATTTACAAGAAAATGTCTCGTCAAATATGAACAAGAAATGTTTTTCTAATCATTAAGCAATCCAGAAGATGCAACCAACTTACAAATCCAAACCCAAACCAAAATCTTTGATCAAGCAAGCACTCAGACACAAGTATACAGATTATATCCTTGTCGATAAAAACAAAGATTGAAAAAATATCGAAAGAGAGGTGTTCGATCTCCGAAATCAATCAAGATCAATTTGAAACAATCAGAAGTAGTCAAGAACTGGTATTAAAAACCTTTTTCCAGCTAACTGAAGAAAAAATTGGGCAACAATAGAGGTCAAGACCCAATCCAAAATGTTTTCAAACGTCACCGTGGGAAGACAGTATAACAAAGTGCGAAAATGAGTGGTTTCCGTAGGCCAATAATCATGCAGGTCGCGGAAATACCACACTGAAATAGACCACTAGGGTGCGGAAATATAAGGTTTCTGTGATCTACCTATAAGGTGCAGTGCGAAAATCTTTCACAAAAATAATTTTTTTCAAAAAGGACAAAGGGTCTCAGGAAAATTTTAAATCCAATGAGTCTAATTGGATCTCCCACAGACTCAGAGACTAAAACAAAATGTAAAATATAGGCAATGAGAAAATGGCCAAAAAAAACCACAATCAAGTTGTACATCCCCAGTGGAGTTACCAATTTTGTTAATGGGTAAATCGATAGATGTGGACATGAACTAATCCCCCTAGATCCACTTGGATCTAGAACAAAACAAGACGGGACAAGACGCTTTCCCTAGGTTACAATCATTGAATTTAAATATCAAAGAAGGAATAGATAACATACCTTATGAATCGCTTCCTTATGTCTTTGTTGATCCTGCCTTACTCCAATGTTCCCATGAGATCAGATCTGCAATGACACAAATAAACCAATGTGAAAGCAACAATAGTGAAATTCAATGACAACCTAAACATGTGATCAAGGAGTCTTGTAATAAAATATCAATCATTTTATGGGAAATAGATGTGCCACCGTATTATATTAATGAAAGGTAGAGAATACAACCGAATCGCTTTGATGTCACAAGTTCCCTTTCAATGGCCCTTTGTTCTGACACACACATACATTTTCTCTGACATTTTCATGAATATTTTTCACAAAATCTTGATGGATGAATGGAGACCTCAAGCATCACTTGAAATAGGATTCTTCACACAGTCTTCATCCTATTCTTTCATCATTTTTCTATGCTTCTTTATGCTTGTACCTCTAACCTTTTCCATGAGAATCCTATCATTATATAGGAGAAGTTGAATTGGTTAAAGAGATGAGGATGATCCCATCAAATCAGATAAGTTAGTAGGATCATAACCATATGGACGCCACCTCATATTTCCAGAAGATTCCACTTATAAAAGATGCTATAACTTATTTCCTCTTTTAGTTTTAAAGTGTCTCCATGACCTGCCTATATAGCAGCCTGTGGAAATCCCGTGGGCCGGCTATAGTGCAGCCTGCAGAAATCATGGATTTTCACATTGTGTAAAGGGAGCTGCCGGCGGCGGCCTTCCAAAAATGCATCTTGCAAGGGTGGAAAGAGGTTTCTTTTCTCAGGCAAAAGATCATATTGGGAACCTGAACACATGTTTGTGTAATCATCATCAGGGTGACCAAAATAATGTGTAACAATAAGTACTGTTAATCCTCCTGTTATTTTAGCAACACTAGGTAATCAAAATAATCAGAACCACAAGAGTCCTCAGAGTACTGTTACTATTAGCTCAACATCTACTCAGATAGGAAAACTAGGTAGCTCTATGGTAGATGAGATGAGGCTCCCTGTATTTAGGGGAGATGGATTTGAAGATCCTGATCAACATTGGTTTCTGTGCGAAAGCATATGGAATATTAAAAATGTCACCGATGAAGCTGTTAAAAGGACCTAATTCAACACTACCCTAAGGGATCACGCACTAAGATGGTACATGAATATTGTCCAAGGACTTGTGCAGCCTAAGCCACTGGGCAAGATCAAGAAAGCACTAATTGCAGAGTTCAAGAAACCCAAGTTGGAGTCTTAATGTATTACAGAACTGAAGAAGATCAAGAAGAAAGTAGTCGAGCCTGTTTGGGAGTTCGATCAAAGGTTCAATACCTTAACATATCGATTAACTTTTTAGATCCTAGATGAAAATAATAAAGAATGGTTCATCGTTTCCCTTTTACCACAGATCAGAGTTCCCCTGATGCAACAAAAGATTTCTTTGCAGGTAGAAGCATTGGAAATCACTATCAATCTTGAATCAACCCCTATTGGAGAATCCATCTCAGGTGTGAGCTAGATCTTGAGCCAGCTGACTAGTTTGTCTCTGCAGGTTGAGGATATGAAGAAGGACAAGGGGAAGGACAAAAGAGAATATATCCAGTGTGTAATATGTAGATCAGAAGGCCATGATAAGGAACATTGTCCTTTATTCCATGAATATTTTTCCTCAGGAGCACAGAGCCCCTTGAAGCAAATCAACCTGCCCTGGTGTGAAGTATGCAGAAATAGGCATCACACAAGTGAGTGCTATTACATGCAAAAGTATGTTCAGACTCCCAAAAATTTGTATTGCACATTTTGTAAGTCTGTGGGGCACTAAGATAGGGATTGCAGGGCCTATGACCTTATGCACGAAATATCAAGGGACATATACAAGATCCAAGGAAAAGCACAAAAAGAGGGAAACACTCTGTAGTATAACTCCCCATGAAGAGGAAATTTCAATCCTCGTGGTGGATACAAAGGATGAGGATGAGGAGGAGGAATGGGATGAGGCCGAGGATAGATCATCTGTTACAACTGCACAAAACCAAGACACTTGGAAAGGGATTGTCAAAATCCTTGCACTACATGCAGCTATTGCAGCTCGTTCGACCATGTTATAGAAGATTTCCCTATGCTTCTAGCTAAGCTACAAGAAAGCTGAGGACCTCAGCAGAATCCACAAGTGAAATTGGTATATGATGAGCCTCACAGGGAAGACCCTAAAGTCATTGTTATCACTCGAAGAGGCACTGCTATAGGAGAGGATAGAATGACTCAAGGAAAGATTACAGAAGACCCAGGTATCAGGAAGGCTACAGAGAAGACCCGAAATTTCGATGAAAAGAAAGAAAGACAAATATTTGAGGAAGCAAGACAAGAGTTCAAAGAAGATCAAGGTTCCTCATAAAAAATATAGCCAAAAATAAAATAATATGGAATGCCTCAAGCATTTGATCAATCTACTTCGCCACAGGAGGGAAAACAGGTAAGAAAGCTCAGGGAATTTTTATGCACCTGTGTTAAGTTGATTCAGGATAAAGGTGTTGTACAAGAGCTATAGAACTTAATCAGAAAGTATGAAATAGTAAGTATATACCCCTTACTAAATAGGGCAGTACATCAAATCGAAAAATGGAGAAGGACAAATAAATAATTACACTTGAATGCTCAAATAGGAGAGTATGATATAGACTATGTGTTCCTTGACTTAGGGTCGAAGGTCAATGTCATGACAAAGAAAACTTGGGCATTGATGGGGAAACCGAAGTTGATCTACTCCCCTATCAGGCTTAGGATGGCTAACCAGCAAGCTGTCAACCCCTTTGGCAGATTGGAACATGTCCCTGTGGACATCGATGGAGTGAGAATGTTTGCAGATTTCAAGGTAATTGAAATTGTTGATGATAGTTTCCCTTACCCTACATTGTTAGGAATTGATTGGGCCTTCGATAACTCCATAGTGGTTGATCTAAAGAAAAGACATATGACATTTGAAAGAGATGGAATTTGGGTCATTGCACCCTTAGATCCATATGAGGGTTCACTATATACAAAATCCATTAGAGAAGAAGACCACGCATAAGAACTGGAAAACATATACAAACTGACAGCCAGACAACATGATTACATCAACCCTACAACTGATAGGAATATGAGATGGTGAAGTGACATAGCGTGTTCATCAGATTCAGAAGAAGCACTGGAGAACTGGTAGAACCAAATGTACGAAGTATCTACCAGAAGATGTGCCAGATTGACCGGAGAAGTTTGCTGGATTGGCACAACGGTACTAAAATTGCCCACCTTTGATGGTCTAAATACTTTAGAATCATCCTTGATGGAATTTGAAGCAAGTGTACCAACACAACAAAGGTTGTTGGCAATAAATGAGGCCCTGAAAGCCACACCAACAAGATGGTGGGGAACCCACAAAATAAATATTATAGACTGGGTACAATACCAAACTTTGATGACAACGCAGTTATTAACACAAGTAGAAGGATGTGAAGCAAGGTACACAGGTCGAAGCTACCCAAAAGACCATTTGCGGAGTTGCAAAGAGGACTGGAGTGACATCCCCTGAGAAAAATGGGTGCACAGATTCATTAACATGCTGGACACAACCCCTATCAACTGGTACCTTCAAGCGAAGCTGTGCATAATCACTATAGACTTGGAAGGTATGATTCAAAATTTTGTAACCACATTTTTATTTGAAAGTGAATATCCTTTAGTAGACCAAGAATTAAATATTTTGAGACAGAAGGTATTTGAAGAGGCATCTAGCCTCCCTTTGGAACAAGAAGAGGACGAATGGACTGCGCCTCTCCAAAAATTGCAGAGTTGGTACAACATCAATGCCGACGATGATGATCCCAGGAAGGTAAAAATCACTTAAACAAAAGGCAAAAGAGATGTGGAAGGACCGAGAGTTGAGATACCATTTATTGGTCAGCCAATCAAGATTAAAAAATTCAATATTGGGACAGAGGAGACACCAAATCTTGCCAATGTCAAAGATTACTGGGATGTTGCTACCATTGACAAGATTACAGAGTTGCTGCATGAATATCATGACTTGTTTCCAACCAAGTTCAATGATATTAAAGGTATCAAAGGTCCTATGGGAGAGGTGAGGATACCTTTGAAATTAGGTGTGAATCCAATCAAGCAAAGACCCTACAGATTGAACCCAAAATATAAGGAAAAAGTGAATATTGAGCTCAATAGAATGCTGGAAGCAGGGATTATTGAACCTGTCAAAGAGTTGGAGTGGATCAGCCCTATGGTGGTACAAGACAAGAAGACAGGAAAGATCAGGATCTACATAGATTTCAGAAAGTTGAATGATGCCTGTCTGCATGACCCTTTCCCTACACCATTCACTGATGAAGTATTAGACAATGTGGGAGGCCGGGAGGTATATTCTTTTACAGATGGATTTTCAGGTACCATCAGATTCAGATTTCCAAGGAGGATCTCCACAAGAGCACGTTTTCCATAGAATGGGGATCCTACCAATATACAGTGATGCCATTTGGACTAAATAATTCCCCAACCATCTTTTCCAGGGTGGTGGTCAAAGCGTTCAAAGATTTGTTGCATAAATTTTTAGAAGCATATTTTGATGACTGGACTCTATTTAGTTTGTTGAAAAACCATATTGAATGTCTAAGGCTATTGCTGGATAAATGCAGGCAGTGTCAAATTGCTTTAAATCTGAAGAAGTGCATCTTCTTCTCACCACTTGGAGTGCTATTAGGTCATATTGTATGCAAGCAAGGATTACTGGTATATCCCTCTAAAATTGCCATCATAGTTGATTTGTCGCCTCCTACTTCAGTCAAAAAACTGCGATTGTGCTAGGACATACTAGCTATTACAGGAAATTCATTAAAGGCTATGCTTAAATCACAACACCGATGGAGAAGATGTTGAAGAAAGGCTGTACATTTGGTTGGATAGATGAATGCTAGTAGAGCTTCGACACACTGAAACAAAAGATGGTGACTGCGTCCATTCTGGTCTTTCCAGATTGGATCAATGAGTTTCATGTGCATGTCGATGTGTCTTCTATTGTTTTAGGAGCAGTATTGGCACAATATGAAGAAGGGGATATCGACCATCGGTTATATTTTGCTAGCAGGAAGCTATCTACAACTGAAGTTAATTACACCACTATCGAGAGAGAAGGATTAGCCATGGTGTACGCGCTACAGAAATTCCGCCACTACTTGTTGGGAGGACACTTTAAAATGTTCACAGATCACTTTGCGTTGAAGTACCTAGTCAACAAGCCAGTGTTGGAGGGGAGAATATGCATATGGCTTCTTCTTTTTCAAGAATATGATTTTGAGATCATAATTAAGCTAGGAAGAATGAACAAGGGCCTTGACCACTTGTTGAGGTTGGAACATGGCGAAGAACCCACCAGTTTGGAGGATACACTTCCGTATGCACAACTTCTCACCATTATAAAGATTGATGACCACTTCATAGACATAGTCTAGTTCCTGTCAACAGGAATGGCACCTAGTTAGTATACAATTCCCCAGAAGAAACAACTAGTGGTGTGCGCTGCAGACTTTTCATTGATAGCTGGTTAGCTATACAAGATGGGATCTGATGAGATATTAAGGAGATGTGTTATGGAGACAGAGCGACCACTGATCCTCGCAAAATCTCATGAAGGCATCGTAGGAGGACATTATGTAGTTAAAGCAATTGTGCAGAAGGTTCTTAGAGCTATCCTTTGGTGGCCTATCTTACACAAAGATGCTAAGGATTATGCCAGAGCCTGCGATGTATGCCAGAGAGTTGGGAAACCATCCAGAAGAGATGAAATTCCATTTGCACCGCAGATGACCCTACAAGCATTTGAAAAGTGGGCCATTGACTTTGTGGGACCAATAAACCCATGAGGAAAGCGAACAGGAGCACGGTACATAATTACTCCGACAGAACACCTGAATATATGGGTCGAAGCCCTGACTGAAGAATTTTTAGTCAACCATCAGAAGAGTACACCTTACCATCCAAAAGAAAATGGAATATTTGAAGCATTCAACAAGATCCTGGAGTCCGCACTAACAAATATTTGTAGTGTGAACATGGATGATTGGGATTTAAGAGCACCTGCAGTACTATGGGCCTATAGAACCACTTGCAATAAATTAACAATGCAGACCCCTTTCAAGTTGGTTTATGGTCTTGAAGCTGTTGTCTTGATGGAATAGTTGGTGCCAAGATTAAGAATTGTTGCATTTACATACATGGATGATACTGGCATTGTTCGTGAGAGGCTTGCACAATTGGTTGAACTAGAAGAAGACAAATTTATTACAGGATTCCATTAGCAGGTTCAGAAGGAACGAGAGAAGGCCTATCATGACAGGCACATCAAGAAGAAGGCATTCAAGCAGGTTGATTTAGTATTACTGTATGACAGTAAGTTTACAAAACATCCAGGGAATTTTAGGATGCATTGGCTCAAACCATATGAGGTTGCCTATGTTACCGAAGGGGGAGCTGCGCAGCTGAAGACATTGAATAGAGAGTGGAAGTAAGGATTAGTTAATGGGAGTCAGCTAAAGTTGTACTATGACAACCAACTACCTCTCAGACTTCAGTAAAAACAAGAAGAAAATGGTCTAGGTACCAGGTGTAGTTGAAATTGGGTACTAGACACAGAAAAGACAGTCTGCACAAGGATGGGAAGGAGGCATAGAGAAGAAAGAAAAGACTTCCCTGCACAATCCAAAGTCGAATTAAAATAGAAGGATCAGATCTAAAGAGCCTATGGATGAGTCACAAGTGAGTGTTGAGGGATTGTTGGCCCTTGGTTATGGAAGGAAGTGAAGAACAAGGAAGAAAAGGTGAAAAATGAACTTTGCGAAAGACACAGTGACTATCACTGAGTCAAAGTGAGAAAAAGAGAAGAAAAGATGGAGTGAAGTACAAAAATGCAAGCCATTGGATGAGTAGATTGAAGATGACAGATTAGCAAGGAAGAGGGATCGAGGACAACTTAGCAAGTGGAAAAATCCACCGTTGGATGCTTTGGAGCACCGCGCGAGAAGGAAGGAAAGATAGGTTGGTGAATCTCGAAAAAAGTGGGTCAAGCTGACCAAGGGTTTTAGACACCTAGGGTTTTGGTATCTAGGGTTTTGGCACCTAGGTTTCAGCCTAGGGATGTCGATGAAGCATTGTAATGTATAAATAAAGGTCAAGAGGACCTGGGTCGGGTTGGTACAATATTGTTGTTGATATAGCTCTATTGTTGTGGTGAGATATTATTGTATTGAGAGAGAGAAGTGCTAAGTGAGAGAGTCTTCTAGTATTGTAAGATATTTAGCTATGTGCAAAGGTCAAGTCCTGCAGCTAGGTTCACAGGAAAGGGAGAAAAAGAGAGAGAAGAAAGAAGATCTGCTAGCTAAGAGCGTAGACGAGAAATGTAGGATTTATCTTAATAAATAATAAGCACAATTATGTGGATGTAGCCCTAGAGAGAGGGTGAACCACGTACATCTTGTGTTGTGTGTGTGATTGGTGCTTTGATCTCTATCACTATTATATTGTTATTTTCATTTTTGTATTAGATTAGATCTATAACTGTGTAGGGTAGATATAGCTTGGTGAGGGATATATGAATGTTTCCTTGTTGTTTTATTAGATCCACTTGATATTCCCCTGGATGTAGACATCTCTGTCTTGCAAACCCCCTCTTAGCTGCTTCGAGTGAGACTGCATCTGCTTCGCAGGTGTTGCCAAAAGGGCCAGTTGCTAGGGCTTGTTGGTGTGCTCTTCGAGTGAACCCTGGGTCTGCCCCTGTGCCAACAACAACAAAGATATGGGACTGTGCAGAAGGTATCTTTCGACAATCCAATAGGATCTGAGGTAACATATGTGCAACCATTAATACCTGGAATGATAATTGCAACGAAAATGAAGAGGTGAACCTCTATTGGACTCTCATTTTGGGGATGATCATATGGGAAATATGGAAAGAAAGAAACCAACACATCTTTAGGAATGAAATCCGTCCTGAAGGGAAACTCAAGGAAACAATAATCTCTCGGATAAGAGAAACGGTGCAGAGTTGTGACTTCCAGACAGTAAGAGTGCAACTCATAGGCCATGACTCCTGAGTCCTAGAATCTTTCCACTTAAAATACGGGTGCAACCTCACTCAAGTAAGGCGGCTACCACAATTCCAAATAGGTGAACGTAACTGGAATCCCCCTCCAGCAAGGTCCCTCAAGTTGAATTTCGACAGGGTGACAAAAGGAAACCCAGGTATGATAGGAGTGAGAGGGGTAATCAGGGATAGTGAAGGTAACATAATCTGGTTGTACACTAGGAGTATGGGAAATTCAAACAACAATGAAGTGGAATTCGGAGCCCTAGAGATCAGCCACGAGATTCTAAGCCATGAAAGGATGAAAAATACCATCGTGGAAGGTGACTCCAAATTGGTTATAAACACAGTGAAGAGACTCCAAAATGGCACAAGATTGGGCAAGATTCAGAGGCACTTGCGCTTGGCACATTCCCTGCAAAAAATTCAGGAGCATCTGCAAACAATGAAACACAATGGAGTTGCACTGGGTACGTAGGTCAACAAATGGACTAGTAGATATAATCACTAACAAGGGGTTTAACAAGGAAGGACTAGAACTAGACACTACCTGGAGTAACATCTCGAATGGGCAGTTCATATTAGTCTGCATCCAACTAGAGAAAAAGGACCATGATGACAACCAAAGTATGAAAGGCCACATCAAGGAGGGAGGTGCAAGGCCAACTGGCAGGCATAAAGGATCCAGGAAGAATCTGACTGCCCAACAGTCAACCACAAGTTATAATGTAGACTCAGAACACACAACAGATGGGGGTATGACACCAAGGTTTTGTCAATAGGAATAAGTATAGAGGTAGATCGTGGGAAAGTATATATGAATTTCAGCAGGCCGCAAATGATGATAGGCAAAATATGGTACCATGGACCAGTATGGATACACCTTGCCCAAGCACAGGTAAGGGGAGTAACACATTTAGTTGTACAACGAGTAGGGGTAAGGGCCGACATAGGGTTTATGGTCGGGCCATCATGATCACACATAATGAGACAAGGAAAAAGGATGGGAAGCATCACCTATATGGGCATACCATGATTTCTAGGATGAGCCCAAATCTGGGGAAATCCCATAAGAGAAGAGGCACCATGAATAGCTACAGACAAGAAAAGCACAACTGCAGGAGCTACAATAAAAAAAAGGGCTATGTAGATAGGAACAAGAGGAGAAACCAAGGAAAAAACTACCACAAACTAGCCAAGATGGTATGTATGAAGAGTATACACCACAAGAGAATCCCCCAGGGGAAAGAACCTCTGACAAGTCCTTAGAGGATTGCAAGGATGGAGAAAGTGGCCAGATACGCCAAGAGTACCTTTCATACACTGGTTGAACCAAAAGGAAAAGAAACCATCACCAGATGGGAGAAAGAAATCAATGCTAAACGCAAGGGTAAAGATTGGGAGGAATTGATTTAGGAAGCAGACTGGATAATGGACCTAGGGACCATGCAGCCTAGAGAAACCCTCTACCACAAAACAATGGAGATGGTGTCGTGAAAAAATATGTTAATAGGAAAGGTGAGCTATGAAAGGAAATATGCCAGTCGAAAGGATAACAAGGACCAAAAAAAACTACTAACAAAGATCCTGAGTTGCCTCAACAACCTGGAAGTCAGAACAAGAAGGCTAGCTGAGGACTAGAGGGACCAGAAGGAGAATATGAAGTGAGTGGCAGCCCAATTCCACCTATACTTGCGATATGTCCATCACATGTACATCACGCCAGCGAATGAGAATGGAGCACCAACCCGTATAAATAATACTTGTACGGTGGTCCAAAAGGAAGAGAACAAGGATAGGGAGGATGAAGGAAAGAAACATATTATCATCTTGGAATAGCACCTGTTCAGCCAATGGTCAATTGATGTTTCTCAACAAAGGGTCAGCCTCAATTTATGTGTTTTTTTTGTGTCTTTTTACATATATGACTTTGTTTAGTTTTTCAAAATTAGATATGGTAGGACTGGGCCGGTTTCCCAAGGTGGAGGTCTAGTCATACCCCTCTGTTATCACAAAAAATGCAACTTTGGAACCCCTGGTCTAGTTTCCCTTTGGGAAGACTAGGAAGTCCCTCTTTTTGTATCATAATCTCTTTTAGTAATACAGGAACCTATGCTCACTTACAAAAAAAAAAACCTTCTTGTTGTAGATATCTATCTAGTCTAGAGTACCATGCTCTGGGAGCCTTTTTTAGACCATACAAGGCCTTGCTCAACCTACACACATAATATTTTTTCTTTGACAATTGAAATCCTTCTGGTTGTTCAATGTAGACTTCTTCTTCAAGTTCACCATTCAGAAAGGTTGATTTCACATCCATTTGACACATTTTAATATTCTTGGAGCATACATAAGATAATATCAATCAAATTTCTTCCATTCTGGCAACTGGGGTGAACGTCTCTTTAAATTCAATCCCTTCAACCTATGCATATCCTTTACATACCAATCTAGCTTTATTCCTTATAACATGTCCATCTTCATTCAATTTTTTTATGAAAACCCACTTTGTGCCAATCACATTCTTGTACCTTGGAACCAATTCCCAAGTGTCATTCTTATCTATTTGATCCAATTCTTCATTCATGGCCTTTTTCCATAATTTATCCTTGCTAGCCTCTTCAAAATTGTTTGGTTCAATCATAGATAAGTGTGCTAGGTGCAATTGTTATGGTGAACGAATTCTTCTTCTAGTCTCAACTCATGCATCCTTGTTTATGATAATCTGATCTGAAGGGTGATTCTTCTATACTTGTTTGCTAGGTGTCTTTGGAGGAGCTTGTTGAACTTTCTATTCTACTTTTGTTTGATATTCTTCATCTTCCCCTTCTACTTCTTCTTCATCATTTGCTTCTTCTTCATAAACCTTTTCCATTGGTTCATTTTGTTCTTCCTTTAATTTTTGTCCACATGTTTCCTCATCTGTTACATTGATGCTTTCCACAACTTTGTTGATCCTTAGATTGTAACACTTGTATGCTTTCATTTTACTTGAGTAACCGACAAGTACGCCTTTGTCCACATGAGAGTCAAACTTTCCCATGCTTCCATTTTCTCTTTTGATGTAGAATTTGCTTCCGAACACTCTGAAGTGCTTCACATTTGATGGTCTTCCTTTCCATAGCTCATAGAGAGTTCTTTCACTGTTGTTTTTGAGAATTACTCTTTTTTGAATGTGAATTGTTGTATTCACTTCATGTGTCCAAAAAACATCTATCAATTTAGAATCCATTAACATTGTTCGAGCCATTTCCTGTATTGTCTTATTCTTTCTTTCAACAACTCCATTCCATTGAGTTGTCCTAGCAACGAAGAATTTCTTTTTTAATTCCATACTTGTTGAAGAAATCCATAAATTCCTTTGAAGTAAACTCTCCTCCTTTATCATATATCAAACATTTTGTTTTTGAATCCATTTCATTTTCAACCATTTTCTTGTAAACCTTGAAGTTTTCAAATGATTCTGACTTATTCCTAAGAAAGCACACTGTAGTCATTCTTGTATTAATCATCAACTAATAACATAAATTATTTCTCACCTTTTAAATCCTTTTTTCTAGTTGGTCCAACTAGATCAATATGCACAATTTCCAGTGGTCTTTTCATTGATTATTCCTTTGATTTGAACCTGGTCTTTGTTTTCTTTCATCGTTGAAAATGCTTGCATACTGTGTTTGTTGGTTTCGTTATCTAGCAAATTTCTCTGATTTTTTCCTTTTTGCAGACCTTGACGTGCTTATCTAAGTTTATGTGACCCATTCTTCTGTTCCATATCTAACCTTCATCTTCCTTTCCTAGACAAAACTTTTCATTTCCAATTTCACTTAATACATATATGTTTCTTGAAGTTCTTGCAGCTGTTGCAATCAATTTTCCTGAACCTGATTTTCTTATCTCTCACTTCTATGAATCGAATGTAAGTTTATGATATTGGTCACACATTTGACTTACACTTAGAATATTATGTTTCATATCTTCCACTAGTAGAACATTTTGTTCCTTGGTATTCTTGTTTCCAATTCTGACTGTGCTTTTTCCAATGATTGTAGCTGAGTCATTATTTCCAAAAGAGACTGATCCATCTCTTTCCTTTCTTAAAGTAAGAAACTTGTCTTCATCATCTGTCATGTGTTTTGAACAACCACTGTCAACATACCAACCACCTTTATTGTGTTTATCCTATAGAGAGATGTGCATTCTTCATTATTAAACTGATCCTTCTTTCTTATCCATATTCTTTGTTGAGTTTCTTGTCTGTGACTGTTTTTATTTTGTTGTGATTCTCTAGGAGGGACTATAATTATACAATCTTTGGCCATGTATCCAAAGTTGTTGCATTTGTAGCATTCCAATTCATTTCTCAATGATTCAAACATGTTGTAGCTTCTTCTCTATGTTTCATTAGGCCTTGTTGGACAACCATGTTTTGCATGAATTTCAAGTTTGTTTCTGTTCTTGCTATTAGCTCTACAATTTACAGCTTTATGTCCAAAACTATTACATGCATAACATAAACCAAGAAAGATAGTTTGATTGTCTTTGATTTTGAAATCTAAATCTTCTAGGTGGAGGAGTGTCCCTGTGATCTTCCCTGTAAAACTTCTTGTCTCCTCTAACTATTTATGCATAGCTTCTTGGTTGTGTTTCTTTATCTGTGGTTTCAGATCCTGAGCATATTTCTGTCTGATTGTATCCTAGCTCAGAATTTTCATGATGTGGCCTTTGACTGTTGATAATATTATCCAAAACCTTTGAACTACTCTGCATATTCTTCTGTTGAAGTTCTTTTCTCAATGTGACAACCCCTACTTCCAAATTTCCAATGATTCTGTCTTTTTCTTCTAGTTGTTCTTTTAATTCTTCTTTGATTCTTTTGTCTTATTCTATTTGAACCTTTAATTTAGTGATCATCTGTTCTAGTTCTTCAGAGTTTGAATTTTGAATGTATTCATTCTTGTCTAGTTCTGCCTGAAGTTTCTTCTTTTTCTTCTTTTCTCTTTTTATAACTTCTATAACACTCAACAGTTCTTCTCTGTAATCAAAATATTCTTCTTTATACTCATGTTCGGTGTCTTGTTTATCAAAGTCTTCTATTTCCATGAATATAACTCTTTTCACTTTCATTGACTTCATCTTTGTCTAATGAGGAGCAGTCTTCTTTGGTGAATTTTTTTTTCTTGAAGACTTTTTTTTTTGTTTTTTTGCCTTTATATGTTTGTTTGTTGTTTGAATCATCATCTTCATGTATTTTTTTTTTTCTTGTGAGAAAATTTGTTAGAAAAATGACCAATACTATCACAGTTACAACAAATCAATAGAAGCTTACCTTTATATCTATCGGTGGTTCCCTTTTTCAATCTTATGACAAAGTTGGCCACTTCTTCATCATCTTCCGAGATGTCACTGTTGATTCTATATTCTTTTTCCTTCTTCTTTCCCTTTTTCTTTGACCTTTTGGATAATTTGAATGCTACTTCTTTTATACCTATATTTTTTTGTTCAGTTATCATTTCATAGGTTGTGAATATTCCATGTAGTTCATCCATTCTTATTCAATCTAAATCTACTCTTTCTTCTAGTGCTTAAATTTAGGATAAAATCTCATTTGAAGAGATCTTAGTAGATTTTGAACAATTACAGATTCATCAAATTATTCTCCCAATCCTCTGATTGCGTTCACTATTTCATCAACTCATAAGAAGTAAGCTACAATATTCTCATCTTCCTTCATCTTTAGATGTTCGAATTGACCTCTGTAAGTTTGAATATTTGTTGCTTTGACTTTTGAATCTCCTTCATAAATATTTTGAAGTTTGTCCAAAATATCTTTAGCGGAGGTACAATGTATAACTTTGGTATATACCAAATCACAAAGACCATTCATAAGTGCATTTGTGGCTTTTGAATTATTTAGACTGAGTTTCTTTCCGTTGTCATTTCTTGGTGGAACTGTTGGTTGTTTGTATCCATCTACAACTAATTGTCAAACCTGAAATCCCTGTTCTTGTACATATGTTTTCATCCTTCTTATCCATAATGAATATTTCTTTCCATCAAACTATGGTATTCCATTTTTATACATACTGTTTCTCTCCATGATCTACCTTTCAATGGTTAAACTAATTTTTGAAGGAACCTGCTCTAATACCAATTGTTGGATTACTGAGAGTGGGGGTGAATAAGTAATAGAGAAATATAATCCTTTTTAACCACAATATAAAAGTGTTATTTATCTTTTTGATCAATATAGAATTATCATCCAATAAGTGCAGAGTAAATAAACGATGAACAAATGAACAATGATAAACATACATAGTACACCATTATTTTTACCTGGAAACCCAATGCGGGAGAAAACCACATAATTCTTTTTCTTATATGTATTTAAGAATTAAATTCATTGGAAGCACCAACTTCCTTTGTTATCCAGTTGCAACTGGAAGGAGGCTCCGACCCCCTATATTTTCAGGCTACAACCCGAGGGAAGCTACAACTCCCCAATTCTCTAGATACAACTAGAAGGAGGCTACAACCCCTTATGTTCTCCGACTAAAATAATATGGTGGATACAACCACCTATCCTTTACCCATCCCACGACCCTAAAATATAAGTGTCAAATGAAGAAACCATTGCCACACTGTCACTATGAGATATACCACTGTAAACATGTACCAACCTGTACCACTAAATTGTAGCCAACCTATACCACTACCCTATAATAAAATTGTACCTGAACTGATCCTGTACCAACCAAAAACCATAGATACACATATTTCATGTTATGCAACACGCATATGTATGTGCCCTATATATACTGCAACCCGCATATGTATGTGACCTATCTGTTATGCAGCCTGCATATGCCTTCTGAAAACAAGGGTTTTATCTCTTCTGAAAGATTCTGACCCTCAGAAACCTCGTTCAAATTAACCTGCAACCTGTCACTATGTTGAGACTGTAACTGTACCCTATGCATTCATCCTCATACATATCCTTTACCCAAAGAACCTATATCCCTCTTTAGTCATGTTCCATATAAGTGTGTGTAATCATGAACAAGTATAATAACCCACACATGAACTAGAAATTAAACCCTTTCTGATATTTAGCCTCTCAACACATCAACCACTTCACAAATACAAGCTCTCAACCATGTATCACAAGAACCTTTAACCATATGCCAATAAGTACAAGATGTGCCTCAACACTAACAAGATATATCAATGATAAATATTGATTATACCAGTAATATGTTTTTGTAGATATGAATTATATAGAAGGTCCCATGCAACCACTAATCTCTCTAGGGAAAATCCTCAAACCTCCATAACCATTTCTCATGTATACAAAAAAATCCAACTACTCATAGAAACAAGACATACCTTTTGAACCAATAGATAGATATGATGTACCTGATCACTGTAGACCTTCCCGAGAGCTTGCTTTTTGACTCTAGAGGCCCGACATCTTCATCTTCTCATGTTTCTAGGGATTTTATTTCATGTATGCGCCATAATATATTTCTATCCCACGTACATACATGCCCTTCTCGATTGCAGCCCGCATACACCTAAAAAACTAGGGTTTTTTTAGTATTTTCTGTAAATTCGAAACTTTCTCCATCAACCCTTCGTGCTACCTTAGACTTGTGCAAATTCAGATATATCAGTGAGTACCTGCAATAAACCTTACACAATAATAGATATTCAATGTTCTGAATAGGTGCTAATAGGATATCCTTGCTCTCTTATTTATACTTCCATGTAGCTTCCTCAAGGGGTTACCTTCTAACCAACTTAACCCAATTTTCTTCTTTTAGGGTTAACTCACGTCTAACCACTTGTCCACTTCTAACCCACTTTGATACAAATAGTAAATTCTCCACTTCTAGTTGCAACTAATTTAGTTTTAATTATTTTCTTATTGCAACAACTTAACCCGTGATTAACTCCTATTTTTACTCACTTGACTAGTAAACTTCTTCTAGGAACTTCTTGAATAATTTTGACTTCTTTGAACTTGTAGATAACCCATGAGGGTTCTCCAAATCACAAGGCCATAAATCTCTAACCATGAGGAGTTATGTGGCATTTCACATATCACCAGAAATGGAATGACATATACTATTCATCTATAATAGTCTTACCTGCAAATATATTAAACTTCGTACCATTTTACATCAATCAAACTAAAGTCCCTTAACCATATTGTTGGGGCTACTGAACTTGCTTCAAAGGTTGACATCAATGAAAAACAACACAATTAATCAACAATGATGTCAATATATTTCCAAGGAAAACTTGTGAAGCGATGGGTAAGCCCAAACTTGTATATTCCCCTATTCAGTTGTGGATGACGAGTCAATACTACATTTATCCAGTAGTTAGGATGCAAAATGTTGAAGTGGATTTTGATTGTGTCAAAACAGTGTAAGACTTTGAATTTCTTCAAATAATGGGGGAAAAATATATGTACCCAACTCTGTTATTGTTGTAGGAAAATTCCCCTGTGGACAAGTGAATTCCCTCTTGGATCTTAGACCTCTATGACCAAGACAAAAAAGTGTTGAATTTCAACACTGAATTTCCTTTAAACATAGCTAAGTTAGTCAATAGAGAAGAGGAAGAAAGTATGAGTACCTTTTTACGAAGTTTGTCCTCGCTCAGTCCAAGTAGAATTTGATCTCGAAGTCCTTTAATGATTCTTGCAATCTAATAAACAACAGAGACGAAGCATACTTCCTATTCTACCATGATTATTTTATAGCTAGATTTATCCAAAAGACAAGCTTGTGAAAATGTACACAATCTTGAAGGAAACAGGCCAAGCACGTGTATTAATGAGAACAAAATAAGGTGTTTACAAAGTGCAGATGAAGATGTAGCAACCTCACCAAGCTGTCCTTGTCCAACCCCTTACTTGAATGATCCATAATTAAAATGACAATACTTTTCACTGATTATTATCCTCCCTCCCACCATGAGAATGCCTCCTTATATAGGATTTGAGAGGCTTAACTACCTTAGATATTCTTGGGATAAGTTGAGGATATTACACCATTCATTGTGGGACTCCCCTTAGATCCAGACTTAAATTGGGATTCGAGCCAAACTGACTTGGATATTTCTTGGTTTTCTTTAGAGATAAGGGGGATTTGTCCCCAAGATTTTCTCAACAGATCAACACTCCCTCAAAGTGGGCCATAGAGCATTGCAACTCTCCCTGTTAAGAGGGAAAGGAGTGCTAGAGCTCCTTGCAAGTGGGTAGGGGAGTGTTGATCTCCAAAAACACTTTTATGATGGTAATTTCTCAAGGTAAAAGTTTGTACTCTTCACCAAATGATGTATTTCCGTCTTTTAACCAGCGAGACGATAGTATGATTTCTATGACACTTGCGACACTTGTGACAAAAGTGAGACACTTGCGACAATGACAATGAGACATCATCGAAGTGAGTAATTTTGGTGTGTAACAAATTCCACCCCAAAGTGCGAGGTCAGAAGATGGAAAATGATGAATAAAGTAATTTGTAAAATTTTCAAAGCAAGGGTATGGACTCAAAGAACCTGGTAGAAGCTGCAAAGAACCATCAAAAAAATGTTATGACATGTTTCAAACCCAAGGCATGCATACCTATGCTTGAGTGTCAAAGGACTTTCAAGGTATGGCCGCGATAAAATACACTGCAGATCCATAATCATATTGAATGAAGCATATAGCCACCAAAGATACAATGTGGATCTATACTTCCATGACATGAACTGATCGTAGCCACGAGAATTACATAGTGGATCTACAAGATGATAAAACATAGCCATGGACCAATACAAAGTGGATCTATGTGACAGTATATATATCAATGTATTGAAAGGATCTCCTTTCCCAGCCTGGGTAAAGTAGATATCGGATTGAACACTCAACCCAGGTTCTTCTTCCCAATCCCGATGTGGTACAAATCTAGCCATGTGAATAGATGTTTTGATGTCTAACATGGTAGAGAACACTTGATTACCGGTCAATGAGGTAAACCATTAACAAGTGTGAGGGAAATCACCAGTGATGTCAATGAATCCCAAGGTACCCTAGTACAATCCAACGAATGTGAATAAATGATTTGATGTCAAACATTCATGGAATCATCAGATTGGAGGTCAATTATGTAAACCCACTGCTAGAAGCGAGGAGGCCTTCCATTGAGGCATGTAGGTCCCAAGGTATTAACTGCTTTCTAAGTCTAATTCCCAGATGATGTGTTGAAGTCAATAGGAAAAGAATCATCGAAGGAGGGCCTTGATGTATCCCCCATCAATGACATGAAACTGACATAGAGATGCAAGATGGTGAATCAAATGAGAATGGACTGACACAGGAATTGAAACTAGAAATTTGTGATGGTTGACCCTTGAAGTGGATACTTCCCTTGAACACTGGGGCACAAATGATAGAAACATGACATGGACCAAAACATGAAGGAGTGGATACTGTGACTTTCATCGGGTGACCCAAAGGAGTAAAGCAACATTGGTTCAGTGCAAAGGTTCAAAGGATTAAAATGTAAAGTCAATGTGTTGTGTTCAAGGGAGACTACAAGAGTGACCTGTGATGTTCCAAAAATGGCTTGGATTGCTTCCTTCAATTTTTCCCCCATCCAGATAGACAAGTACCTCTTTTTATTTTTACAAGCTCCAGGAGGATAAAACATGCTTGATATAAATCACCTTCAGTAAGTTCCTCTTATTTTGTTTAATGAACCGAAAGAAGTAATGGTTCAGTCCCATATGGGCCCTTCAATGTGTAATTTTTTAATGAGTCCAGAGAAGGTAAAATCGATGGTTTTTCATGTTAGAGAGTCTGAAAATAAATTAAAGATGACTCCAGGGGGTTCATTTTTTGTATATCCTTGCGAGTCTAAAAAAGAGATAAAACTTTAATCGGTTGCATTCTCATGTTTTTTAGAGCATGAGAAGGAACTAAGACCATGCTCATTAGTGTGAAAAGGTCAAATGGAACAATACTGCTTCGAAACTTGCAAATGATGACAAATCTGCATTCCAAGGTATTAATGACATCTCCAAAATGATTTAAAAACCCCCAAAATACTATAGGTTAGTAAAACCTAAAGTCTATATCAATGAAATAGGGTTAAAAAATGTTTTTACCATTTCATTTGTGCCAAAATATTCTAGCAGTAGTAAATTTGGATTTGGAGAGCGATTTTGAAGTCATTGGTGTTGGAGCTACGGTCAACCGTTTCTACTTCTGTTCGGATCAAGTTGGTCCTTAATACTTTCCAATCATTTTATATGGTTTAAAAATTCATTTTAGGTAGTTTTTTGTTTCATGTTTGATGCCCTAGAGGGCCCTAGGCACCGAAAGAGATCGACGCTAGCTCAACGGGCCGAGGGGAGCGCCAACTGTGTTTTCAACACTATGGTATGCACTCCAAGGGAGTGCTAGCGCTTTGTGTATGCATTTAGGGGATCATCGATGTAGAATGAAAAAATGAATTGATTTGTAAGCTAAAAGTACCCAAAAAATTGCTATAATGAGTTGATTAATGGCTCTTCATTGACTGTGCTTACAGTTTGTATCAATAAAATCCATGATTGAGTGGAAGGAATGCGAGCACAAGCTCAATGACACAACCACATTACAAAACCCTCCAATGAGGGAAACTTTGAGGAATTGAGGCATCCTCAAGTATTTTAAACCGCAGAAGATGAAAAAGGAAGTCCTTTTACTTGAGTATATGATTAGGTTGTGGAATAACGATGAAAAGGCATTCCATATTGGGTTGCAAATGCTCAACATCGAGCTATAGGATGTATATTTTTTGCCCAACATCTCAAAGAGAGGGGCCCCTATCATTTTATTCGGACAACGGGCAGTTCCAGTTCCCGTCGAAGAGTATGTGGCAAATCATTGTATTCTAGGATTGTGATTGGTTGGAGGCCGAATCGTGATTAAAGAGGTTAGATATTTTCCTCTTCGATCCATTTTGTTTTCGATCACCAATTTGGCAGGTAGCACCAGTGCACATTTGTATTTGAGATCTCAAATGGCTTATGCTCTACAATGTGTGGAGCCAAGGTTGTTCAACTGGAGTGCAACTTTCCTTCACAATGTGAAGGATTAGATTTCAAAATGAAGGACGAGGAAGCATAAATAATTTGGGTATGGTTCCTTTTTGGTTTTGTACTTCTTAGAGAGAATCCCACAGATGCAACCGAAGATCGCGTTGATGGTGCGACTAGTGGGTGAACCATGCATGGAACAATGGACGAGTTTGTCTCCAAGGTCGGGAACTGACTCGTAATTTAAATTCACAATTGACTCTTTTTCTTGGTTAAGATGCCAATTGATTGTCATTGAGCACTTTCCATATGCCATAGTAGATTTCCGAGGTAGCTTGGACCTGGTACTTCAAGATGGAATAGATTGGGATGCGTCAGGTATGAAACCAAAGACCTTGTCAAGTGTTTTTTGATTTTAAAGTTTATATTATTTTTATGTGTACCTAGAGGGGTTTTTTAATGGATGTATTGTTTCACCATGCAGACAGAGGTGCAACACATCTGACAGAGATGTAGGCACTAGGGTGTCGCAGAGACAAACAGATAGATGTAGATCATGAATTAGCAGTGGGGGGTCTTTGGGAGTTTGAGAGAAACCTCCATGGTATTACGATGGGTGTCCCTCCTCTCAGAGGGAGAGATGTACCCCTGCATTTACAGAGACATACAGTGGGTGTTCTTGAGATTCTGAACTACCTGCTTAGAAGAGTGTCCTATACAATGGTCTTCTACTTAGAGAACAACATGGTGCAGGAGGATTAGGATTCTCCTGGTGTTTTTTGTAGTCTGTATGATGATTTCATGGGAATGAGGGCCCAAATTTTTCCCTTCTATGTACATTTTTTGATGTAATCAACCACTTTTCTATTACGTAGTATATATATACATATCTAAGTTTTTGTGGTGCCAATGATGTTTACAAATAATCTTTCTGTGATGCATTCATTTTACATGTGATGTGTTTTATATGATTTAATTTGTTTATAAAAAATTCATCTATGCACGAGATACCGATCCATACCATAATTTGATAGTGAATTGAAAGTTGTGTTGAGTCTTCTTGGTATGTGTTTGTATTCTATGAATTCAAACATTCTTTCAAGACAAAGAACTCGTAGGTGGAGACACAATAGGATAGGATTGCAAATCGCATAGATTTGATTAAGCTGACAAACCACGAGTTGAGATTCTAGGTTAATGATTATACGAGATATACCTAGGGAGGAGGCCTCAATTAAAATTCCATTGACAGCATGATATTCTGCCATGTTATTGGTTGTTGATCCTAGGAAAACACCTCATGATCTCACTAACTCATCATAGTGGTAAATGACCCAAGTTGCAGAAGCAATATTCTGGGTGTGTTGACTAGCGCCATCTGCAAACCCGACAAAGATAGGAAAGGAAGATGCCATCTATGCACACAATCACAATACAAAGTATAAGCGTCTAAGACAAAACTCAAACACTTAAGAGAAAAAGACACACCAAAACTATAGTACAATAGTGTACAAAGAACACATGCTTGATGTTCTATGCATAATACCTTTTAAGGTAAATCCCATTCTGGGGTTCACCAAGAGAGATTCCGTCATAGTAAACTAGATCGTAGGCACCTCTATGTAATACATGTTTCACAATGTAAGGACCATGCCACAAAGGTTCTAGCTTGCCTGTCCCTAACTT
Organism: Picea glauca; assembly: GCA_000966675.3. Classification (NCBI taxonomy): domain Eukaryota; kingdom Viridiplantae; phylum Streptophyta; class Pinopsida; order Pinales; family Pinaceae; genus Picea; species Picea glauca. The sequence goes on from JZKD02S2230211.1 coordinate 211,827, forward strand.
ATAGTGAGCCTAGTCATAAAAAAGGACTAGGTCTCCTTCTACTAAAGTACGAGGGTGGACAGATTTATCATATCGATTCTTCATCTATTTTTGATACGTCTCGCTAACAAGAGAGACATCTCAACGTGTTTCATCCAACCTAGTCAGATATAGGAAATGTTCTTATTCAGCAGAAGTGTGGGGCAAGAGTTCTACTTTGAGTTTCAACGAAGGAATTTCGCACTTGATTGGTAATACTTCTTCTATGCCATATACTAACTGGAAAGGAGTGAATCTAGTTGTAGTTTTCACTGAGGTGTGGTAAGCCCAGAGAGTGGAGAAAAGTTGTATATGCCAAGATGTTTTGTTTTCCCCCACCATGCATTGAATCATGGTTTTAAGGACCTTGTTGATAGATTCAACTTGTCCGTTTTCTTGAGGATAGTAGGGGGATAAGTTCTCATTGAAAAAACCCAACTTGGCATGTAACTCAGTCATCATTTGGTTTTGAAAGTGTGAACTGTGCTCGGTGATAATGGCTTGTGGAATGCCAAAGCAAGTGATGATGTGGTTGAAGATAAAAAGAGTTGCGGTACAACCATCATTAAGAAAAGTGAGCATAGCCTTAACCCATTTTGTGAAGTAATCAACAAAAATGATGATATGACCATGCCCCCCGGTTGAGGTAGGCTTACACTACATAAAATCAATGCCCCATTTTGCAAAGGGGCCGATGGTGACAATAGCATGTAGTGGAGCGGGGTGGGTGCATGCCTTGTTATGAAAAACTTGGTAGGGTGAGCATATTTTGTTAACCTCAATACAATCTTTGAAGATAGAGGGCCAAAAGTAAATGGCACATAAAATTTTCTGAGTTGTATCCATCCCATAAAGGTGACCACCACATGCTCCAAGGTGACAGTCATTAAGGAAAAGTTCAACCTCATCATGATTTAAACAACTTCGTAGGATAGTGTCAATACCACAACGATACGAAGTGTCACCGATGATAAGGCAACGTTTAGAATGGTGACGAATACGATGACGTTCTTCATGAGAGATATCGGGCTGAAAACGTCGGGTTTGAAGATAAAGAAGGATATCTCCATACCAAGGATTGAACGTGCTAAAGAGGAACATAGATTCACCAGGGAGAGAATCTCTTGGCTCAGTGTCTTCATCAACATGGGGAAGATCACAGATAAGTTTCATAAACACCAAGGATTTTTTAGGATTGAACCTGGCAAACTCGAGATCGAATTCTTGAAGGATAGTGATCCACTTGGAATATTTTTCCCCAAGGAATTGACGTGTCAGAATATGATACATGGGGTTTGAGTCCGCGATGACCATGGTAGTGTGTAACAAGATGCAATGGTGAAATATCTGGTCAACAATGACGGTTGCTAGAGCCAAATTTTCAACATGTGAATATCGGAGCTTGGGACTAGATAGAATCTTGCTCAGATAGTATATCACATGTTCCTCTCCATTAGAGTCCTCTTGAACTAACACCATAGCGATAGTGGAAGTAGAGGCTACTAAGTAAAGGATGTAGTCATGTGCATAATTCAGAGGATGCAAAACTAGTGTATTGGTCAATGCATGATTAATAGAATCAAAAGATCGTTGAATAGTGTCATCCCAGATGAAAGGAGTGTCTTTCTGCAACAATCTCATAAATCCTTTGGTAATCTCAGCGTAGTTACATATAAAACAACGAATAAAGTTTTCTTTCCCCTGCAAAATGTGTAGTTGGGTTAGATTATTAGGAGGAGGTAAAGCAAGAATAGCTTTAATCTTTAAGGGATCCACCCTAATCCCATATTTGGAGACAACGAAACTGAGGAGTTGACCTGATTCGACAACAAAGATGCACTTGTGTGGGTTTAAAGAAATACAGTAGAACTGACATCGAAGAAAAATAGCCCATAAATGACCAATATGGTCTGATTGACTGGACAAATGGGTAGGTAAATAATTTAGGTAAGTTTCCACAATATGTTTGATATCGTGGAAAGCATATGGCATGGACCGCTGGAAGGTAGCACCAACATTTTTTAGACCAAACAATATTTTTTGATCGGCGAAAGTTCCCCACGGGCAGATGAAGTTTGTCTTATGTTGATCAGTGGGTAGAATGTTAATCTAGTTGTATCCTGAAAATCCATCCATGAAAGAGAAAATAACGTTGCCAGTGTAATTATCAATGATTTGGTCGATGAAGGGTGTGGGGTAATTTTCTTTTGGACAAGCCTTGTTAAGATCCCTATAATCAACGCAAACACAAATGGTCCCTTGTTTATTAGTGATCGGAACAATGTTAGAAACCCATTCCGTCAAGGGTACAGGATAGATAAATCCATATTTTAACAGTTTATCAACTTCTGCCTTTATGGCCTTAGTTTTCTTGGGATGAACCAGGTGAAGTTTTTGTTGGATAGGTATAATGCCTGGGTAAGTTTTTATTTCATGCACAATGATCG
>JZKD02S2230211.1:215689-233218 GCA_000966675.3 Picea glauca
GGGGGAGTCCTTGAACAACCATGGATTGTTGCTGAGGAAAAGGCTGTGTTAACACGACGGGCTAGGAATTTCCTTTGAATTTTTTTTCAACTTCATCGTGATGTGGACAGTCTCAGGTGTAATGATCATCACCACAAATAAGACATGGGGATTTTGGTTTCTGTTGTGGTTGCTTTTCGGTACTAGGCGGTGGAGTTTGGGTTTTGGGTTGTTCATTGTTATTATTCTTTTTGGGTTTATTCTTTGTCTTATACTCACCTTTGGATTGTTGTGAAGGGGAATATTGAACTGCATTCACCTCAAATACTTGAGTTGGAAGTTAGGTAGAGGAGAGTGAGATCGAATTGGGAACGGGTGCTAAAACAAAGATATTTATTTTTTCGTTCAACTGCGACGTATATTGTGTTTTGACAATGTCGATAACTCCATTTACATGTGACGTGGATGAAGGTTTAGATGGATCAGTGGTGGCATGGGTAGCATTTGGAATCAACTCATACAAAGTACCATATTGTGAATAAACCAAATCTAAGTATTGAGCCCAGGAAATGGATTCTTCCTCAGTGACTACACCACTCATGGCGATGTCATGGGAAATCGGGGGTAACTGAGATTTAGTAAACCATTCTACCAATAATTGGTCAGGAATGTCTTCTTTGATCAACCTTTATCGTTGTCTCCACTCATAAATGTGATCAGAGATATGCACCGAGTTGGTTTGATGAAGGGAAGTCAAAATTTCAGTACTCGTATCGTAACAGATGGGTAGTTGAAAGTGCATGAGAAAGACCATGGCAAGGTAGTTGAAATATTGAAAATAACCTCATGGAAGTTCAATGTACCACTTGGCTACTGAGCCCGTAAGGGTGCACTGGAAGAGACATAAATGTATAGAATTGTCCATTAATGAGTTTGATGAACACCATAAATGCAATTTCATCAAATGGTTATTTGGGTATTCTCCAGGTTTACTGTCAAATTTGGGATGTCAGAAGGTAATTTAGTAGGAATCACTTGCAAAAAAGGAAAATGTAGTATAGGATCGTTGGTAAACCGAGACAAGTTTGGGAGATCTAGAGTAGCAAGGAAGGGTAATTGTCGGTTGACTTGAGGGTGATACTAGTGCGGCATAGGGACACCAGTAGGGCCATAAACTAGTTGAGATGGGTAATTGTATCCAGTAGGTCCTCCTACATACGGTTGTTGGTTACCATGATAAATAGGATTCGATGATTGTTGGGGAACATTCATGAGTTGGGGAAAACCTGGTGGATTCTGAGGAGTATAACTTAGTTGATTTGGTTGTGGGGGATAAACAATTTTCCCTTGAGGGGGGTAAATAGTTTGTCCCTGAGGAGTATACACATTAGCCCCATGGGGAGGATAAACATTAGATCCTTCGGGAGGATAAGTTTGTTGTCCTTGAGGACCCCAAGTGGGATTCATGACACCGAGATAAGGTTGTCAATAAGATATTTCAGAAGGAACAAGATTTGACAGTCCTCCTTGTGGGTTATGGTATTATTTCCCCCCAGTGTATTGTTGATTAAACGTTCCTCCTGAAGATATTCCCCAGGATTGTGAAGGGTTTCCGGAAAAAGAAGGTTTCCCCCCTGCCATAGGTGGATTAACAACTGGGGCTTGACTAGTAAAGGGAGGCTATCCTCCGGAAGGAACATGACAAGGTGGTTGTCCCCTTGGAGGGGTAGGTCCTCTATAGTATGGTTTCCCTCTAGGAGGGATCGGTCCACTAGATATTGGTTGCCCCCCAGTCAAGATATGTCATGTAGTTGATTGTGTCTGTCTAGCAAGGGTCTGCATTCTCTGGTGTAAATATGTTCCAACAGAATCATTTGGAACATGAGGGGTCGTAGATTGAAAAGGTGTAAAGGTGGGATTAGTGGTTGAACTGCCTTTGGTATGAGTAAAAGTGATGAATCCAACATTAATATGGAATTGTGTTGACATAACAGTAGGATCAATGACCTGTTCTATGGGGTGATCAATAGTTTGACCAGATGGTCCTGGCTCGACAGCAAGAGTGTCACGAGGATGAAGAGGTTGTCGAATGTATTCAAAATGTTCATAAAGATCACACCTCAATGGAGTTCTCCATACAGAATGAGAAGGTGTGTGATGTGTATCTACTGTGGTAGTAGGATGAGTGGGGGTCCTATAGTCATCACCAAAAATGGGTTCTATGGATCCCATATATGTCTCGGTAATTGGTATTGAAGGTAAACTTGGGACTTCTTCTTCTATAACATTACCGAGTGAGTCTAGTCGAACCAAGAGTGTTTCAATAGGAGTTGCTGACATAGGTGTAGTTTGAGGAGCAGGATTTTCAACCGTAACCAAATCTCTTCTTGTCCAATTTCTTGCTCGAACGATCCACAATCAGAATGACAATACTTTTCATTTATTATTCTCCTCCCTCCCACCATGATAATTCCTCCTTATATAGGCTTTGAGAGGCTTAACCACCTTAGATATATTGGGATAAGTTGAGGATATTACTCCATCAGTTGTGGGACTCCCCTTAGATCTAGCCTTAAACTGGGATTCGAGCCAAACAGACTCAGATATTTCTCATCTATCTTTAGAGATAAGGGGTATTTGTCCCCAAGATTTTCTCAACAGATCAACGCTTCCTCAAAGTGGGCCATAGAGCATTGTAGTTCTCCCTGCTAAGAGGGAAATGAGTGCTAGTGTTCCTTGCAAGTGGGAAAGGGAGCAATGATCTCCAAAAACACTTTTATGATGGTAATTTCTCAAGGTAAAAGTTTGTACTCTTCGCCAAATGATGCATTTCCTTCTTTTAACCAGTCTTAGAGGATATCTCTAGTGTCCTTATGACATCATCCAGAATGAAACACATGAGAGAAGACAATATGATTTATGCGATACTTGCGACAATGACAATGAGACATCATAGAAGTGAGTAATTTTGGTGTGTAACAATTAGGCTTTAACTAGGCCTATGATAATTATGTTATAATCATTATTAATAAAGAAACTATGAACTTTAAATCTGATGGCATTGTTATAACCCTAAATTGCACCACACATGATTACCTGGCATTAGGCCAACTCATATCTCTTCCTTGCCAAAGCCATGATGAATAAACTCTAAAAAACCCTCTTAAAACAAGTGGCACGTGCCCTAACCCTCTACCGCATGCGTTGGAACGCTGGAAGGCCAACTACTGCACGCGTTGGAATGCTAGTTGGCCTACTACAGCCCGCGTTTACCTAACAAAGCACAAAAACAGGAAATTTGCCGATGGGAGAAAAAGATTTGGGTCAGTTAACTGAAACTCCCAGCCATGCATGGCCGAGAGTTCATCCAAAACCCTAGCTCCTTATAGCCTATAAAAGAAGGGGTAGGGGTACTATTTGGAGGAGAAAAATCATAGCAAAGAAACTCTGTCCAATTGCCGAATCCATTTTGTCCCAACCCTTTATCCTTTCCTCAAGCTTAAGGAGAATTCAAGCAAAGCAGTTGGAGGACAAAGAAGAGGAGGATCCTAGGATCAAGATCAAGGAGCGGTGGCCGATCTCTATCATTATTGTAAGTCGATTCATCTTGAGATTAATAAAGAATACTTTTTCCGTCCCAATTCATGACTTATATATGTTTTATTCGATTTATGCTTAATCTCTAACCCTCTAGTAGAAAAATAGCATGCATGCGTGGTGTTTTGTCGTGATTGCAGGATTGTCTTTGGAAGGAGCAGCAGAAGCAAGAGGATAAAGCGCAATGGAGGATCTACACCAAACATCAGTAAAAAGGTTAATAGGTTCTTTCCATGTTTGCATGAGAAAAAGGGTTTTAGGTTTGGGGTGGTAGATTAAAAGTGATTTCTTAAGGGTCATGATCTGCATGCAAGTTTAAGCCCTAGCTTGTTAGTCCGTAGGGTATTATTTCCCAATAACAGAATTGGTGACTCCACTGGGGACGATACTCTTAGGGTTTTCGGATTTTGTTGAAGGTTTTTGGGTAGTTTGAGGGATTAGATTCTCTGTTTCTTTGTTTGTCTGTTTTCTGTTAGGTCAGAGCTAGCAGGGAACCTGGTTCTTTATACCAGTTTTTCCTTGACTGTTCTTGACATTTATTATCAGGACACACAGAGGTACACACAGCCTGCAAAAGGCTTGCACGCGTGTAACCCGCACCCTAACCTTCTACATCCCGCGTTTGAACGCTTGCTGTAGTGGTTTCAGTAGTGTGTAGGGCTCAGAAAGTTTAAGAGGTAGTCTCCTCTTCCCTGTAAGAATTTTACATTCTCATGGGGCTTTCTGGATCTTGTTTGGGTCTTGTTGGTTCACTGTCTTGTCTCAATTTTCTTTATTGCTTTTGTTTTCCTTTTGCAATTATTTTTCTTTTCTGGTAAAGAAGAAGCATTCAAGCCTTTAAGAGACCCTGGTTGTCAATACCAGAGGCCTTTTCCAGGTCTGGGATTCCTGTTTTTGTTTTGTCTTAGCATTTATACATACCCGCGGCCTGTGCAAGTTCTGCCCGCGGGTACCTGTGCGCTGTTATAGCTCAGCACGCGTTTGCACGCGTGCTATTTCAGTGACAGTCGCGGGTTGACTGGTTGCTTTTCAGCCTGGGTGGGGCAGTCATCCCCTCCTGTGGTGAGAAGTGTGCCTCTCAGGGGTTTGAGTCTAGGGCTGCACAGTTAGAAGGTTAGGGCCTCTCCTCCTTAGCCTGGTTTTTTCTTAGTTGATTGTTGATAGAAAAGATAAAGATAAAAAGATTTTATTTTATGGTTTTTAGACAAGCGTAAGAGTCGGTGCTTTCTTGATTGCCATTGTGCGTCTTTTCTCTGGTTCTTTGAGATCTGCGCTTTAAGACAGAATTTTATTTTTTTTTCTTGGTTTTCTGCTTGTCAGCATTTTCCCTTTGTTGCTTCATTTAGCACTAAAATAAAAAAAATTGTCTTTTTTCATTTGCTTCTTTGTTTGAAGATTGTTTTGTTGCATCAATAGCTAGGAAGAAGTCTTTTTTCATAAGTTTTTGCAGTGCATTTAGAGCATAAGTAGTTCGCAAATTGAGTGAAATTCCTTTATGTTTGTTGCATGAAATCTTAGGAAAGTTGAAAAGAAAAGAAGTCTTTCTTGTTGAAAAGTTGCTGGTTTTTGCATTTTTTGTAAAAGTTTTTGTTTCCAAGCATTTCTTGTTCATTTTGCTTTGAGTCTTTACACACCATCAGTTTCACCTTCATACCTTGTGATGTAAAAAATCCCATTAAAAGCAATGCTAATTTAAAATCTATTAGACTCTTTTGTTTGTAGGGTTCATACACTAGCTAAGGACTAGGGCCTTGGAATACGTTGGAGAGTAAATTCTCCAAGGCCACTCAAACCAAACATTGGAGTCTGTCAATAGGGAGTGTAGAAGTCTAGTTGCGTGAAATTTATCTAGGCCCCCCCTCTAACACAGGGGATAAACACGAGGTCATGTAAGGAAAGGTAGCGGAGATAACCCCTCCAAAGCTGGACCGAGCGTAGTGGAGAACACATATCGAGGATTTGTTAAGGGATTCCATCGTTTGCATTTTCCACAGGGCTTCGTGGGTCTCGAATATGTTCGAGGTCCTCAGTTGTCTTCCGGACCATTTTCTCTTGATACCCTTGACAGGTTTCGGGCTTGATACCCTGCTCATTGTGGTCTACCTGACTATCGACTGTACCTGCCTGGTGACTGTTCGTGTGCTGGCAAACTAGTTGCCAATAGTTTCTAGGGACATACACAGGTGACTGCGGGGGTATACCACGGTACCTAGGATAGACATCGGGCCACGCTTTGCAGAGTATACCCAGAGGGTGATTCTGTATTTGAGTTGCACTTGCACTGGTAAGTTGCTCTAGTGTTGGCTGTTGTAACTGTTCTTCCAACTAGTTTAGTGTTTGCTTGATTTATCTCTTAGGGGCTTCTTTTTTAGTGTGTGTTACTGTTTGCGCATGTAGAATACCTTAGTGTGTCGTGAATCTTTTCACACAGTGGAGGATTAAGAGCTCCGCCGGTCACGAAGGCTTCTGGGCCTGCCACCGGTTATACTGGAGCCACCCCCGCCACCATTGAGGCGAAGGCTAGACCAACAAGGGTCTTTCGAAGAAACCAGGTTACAAAAAATTGAACCCAAACAACTCCCAGAGGAATCAACCGCCAATATTGGTTCGTTTGAAACCCCAAAAACTGATACTTGGCCACAAGTTATTGTGCCAATTCAATTTTACGAACACCTATCAGTGCCTCATACAGCTATGGAAACAAACGATGTTACTTCCTCTGGGAATTCTTCCATTCCCATTACCGTTGCTACCATAGGAGAAGATTCTCCTAACTTGCCTTTGTCGGCGGTCCAAGCCACCATGGTCTCAGCCGCAACTACGTCTCATAGTGGACTGACCCCATCTATCGTGGCAGCCACACGTCCTTTCACACCTAGTGCGACAGGCCCTCCGTTTTCATATGACATGCCTAGTTCAGGTACAAGTCCTGCACTCACTTACTCCACTTTACAGACTTTGGGTCTTGGGGAAGGGAGATCTAACGCTCCTCTGCAAGGTCAACTTGGGGGCATTCCTGTCCCTTTCAATGCTTTTCCTTAAGCTAGAGGTCATATCTCTCCTTCATCCCCTTCGCTTGGTGGTCTGCATCAGCAGTCCGCCAGGCAGCCTGCACACACGAGTTCATTTGGAGCCAGGAGTCAAGGAACACCTGCGCAACCTCTATCGGTAGGTTCGTCACCATTTGTTTGGAATGAGACATTTGGTAATAACACTTTCGCATCCACTACTTTCCCATCTGGGGGCACACCCATTTTTGGATAGTCTACTCCGGCGCAGGGTACTATTCCTGCGTCAAGGGAACATATACCAGGACCTTGGAACTCAGGACAAGGATCTGTTCCTTCTTCTGGAATGTCGTTCTGGGGTAATTATTTTCATAGTCAATGGAACCCCAGACAGACTTCCATGCCTCTCCCATCAAGACCGGCGTGGGGTAATCCTTCCCAAAGTCCGTCAAACACGATGAATTTCCAACATCCTATGTCCTTCATGGGGAATCAGCCAATGATGTCTCCTCATATGCAAAATCCTTATGCTAGTCAGGGCCATGGTTTCTACCAGAATCCGGGCCAACAACCAAACTTTTCCTGGCAACCTGGTGCCAGTCAAACTCCAGGACCCTTTTTTCCAGGCTATCAGCAGCAACCCAAACTACCATTCCTGGCGACATTACACTTGCCATATTTGACATGGTTGTTGAATGATCCTATCTGTCATGATCCACGTTGGCCTCCTGTGCCGACGAAGTTGCCTTTGGACATCCCAAAGTTTGAGGCCAAGCCTAACGAAGATCTAGGTGATCACGTGACTACTTTCCACCTTTGGTGTTCATCTAACTCACTGAAAGACGACTCTGTCCAGTTGCGATTGTTTCAATGCACTCTTATTGGGAGTGCCACAAAATGGTACATCGAGCTTGATCGCTCATGATATTCTTCTTTTGGCAAACTAGCTATGGACTTCCTTAACCATTTCCAGTTACCTGTGAGATATGACACGGGCACAGAGTTGCTTGCTAATTTTGAACAGACGACAACGGACCATATCTCTGACCATATCCGAGAGTGGCAATGCCAAAAGAGGATATTTAAAGTGCCAGTTCCACCAGCATTCCTGCTTGAGTGGTTCCTTAAGTATTTAGTCCCCCAATTATCCAAAGACGTCGCAACTTCTGGGGTTTTCTCCGAGGAAGATGCCATCATGAGGGCTCAACAGTTTGAGCTTATCTATTCTCAGTCTGGTTTATTATATAACATCCTGCCAGATGCACCATGATCAATTCTGGATAAAAATAGATAGAGAGCTGGACCACATGCCGATGGTATCGTTGGTTCGGCACAAACCAAGCCCGCTGAGCAATTGACAAAGAAATTGCAACAGTTATCTATCCAATACTCAGCGGCCAGCCATACTACTGCTTTGGCTGCTCCTCCTACCCAAACATCGGAAGTACACTCCGTACAGACGACTAACCCAAAGGCCACCCAGCAGCCTGAAGGGAAGAAAAAACAATGGAAGAAGGGTAAGGGGGATAAAAAACCCACCGATAATGCTGGCGAGGGCACTACGGAAAAACGAAAGGCGAGGTATCCGTGCAATTTGTGCACAGAAGACCACCCGACCCATCTGTGTCCTCGACTTGCGGAGGCCCAAAATTTTGTTATGCAGCAACAACAAGCCTTGTTGACTAATCCCTTTCAGCATGGACAAAATTTGACTCAAGCCTCTACAAGTGCCAAAGGGGGCAGCCAGGAAACCTGCCCTCCTCCAAATAATTCCTCTTCTGCAAACGTATATATGGTTAGGTGTGATGCTTTAATAACGACTAGAGAGCATGAATATAGCAAACCAAACACCTCTGAGAAGGGCAAAGAAGCCGAGATCCCATCTCTTCCTCTACAGATTGAGAATACGTTGGGTGAAACAATGGCACGCATTCCAAAAGGTGCATTTAAGAGATCTTCTCATAATCCAAATGCAAGGGACACCCAGAATTACTCTGTGGTGGAAGATTTATCTCAAACCCCTTGTGCTATGTCCGCTTTGGAGGTCCTCCAAAGTTGCCCTGCTCAGAGGAAAGCCTTGTTGACTACTTTAGGCTCTACTGCGACTTGTAACCCAGGTATCATCATGTTAGATACGACTAACTTGAAACCTCATCTACCTTACCATGTCACATTTCAGATAGTAGTGGCTCATCCCACGAAAACTTTCACTCGGAATATCTTCCGCATGGTGGTCGACGAGGGCGCTTTGACTTGCGTTATGTCGTTAGCATGCTGGAAAGCCATTGGTCAGCCTGAGTTGTCTCCATCACCCACTCTCCTCACTGTGTTCGATGGTCATTCATTCCAACCACATGGCATCATTCCTTCTTTCCCTGTGCAGTTAGGAGGGAAGACTGTGTGCGTCGAAGTAGAGGTAGTCGACGCCCCCCTCGACTACAATCTCTTGTTAGGTCACAGTTGGACTTATGCTATGGAAGCTGTGGTCTCTACAGTTTTCCGAGTCTTGTTGTTTCCACACAAGGGTCGAATAGTGACCATTGATCAATTGTCCTTCTCTAGACCTGACCAAGCCTTGGGGGCATCCACGGTTCCCATGATATATAATCCTCAAGCTGCTGTCGTTAACGTAGGAGTTGGTTTGTGCCCATATTTGATGGGTACTTTTGATTACCCACCTCCTCAAGGTGATGTCAAGTTTATATCGACTCACCACAAGGCTGAGATTTTTTACATCTCATCGTTCTGCATGACTTAATTTCAGGATCCGTGGATTCTTCCTTCCCCATAAGCCACGATGGATGAGACAGGGCACGTTGGCATGTCCATGCCCTTGTCGGCCACTGAAGTAGCGTACTCTTTGGTCCAACAAGATTTAGCTACTCCTGATCTGACTCCCGCACAAGAGTTGGATCCACCTATAGAGCCTATCTGGGCTCAGGGTTCTCTCGCCAATACCGATTCGTTAGACTTAGTCTTGCCTTCTGACGAAGCTTTAATCGAAGCAATGACTAGTCTAGACAAACCTTGGGAAGATCTTCATCACAGATCATATTTCCTCCCAGAGTTACACCGAATCGAGGCAGGAGAATTTACTATCACCATGACGGGAGATCAGCCATGTCCTATTAACCTCTTAGCTACACAGGAAATTTATGCTGAGGGGAATATGGCGACTATAACTGAAACTATACATATCAATATCTCCCGAAACCCTGGCATCGTGGAGAATGTCTTCGTTGGAGCGGATTACTCCCCCGAAGAGATTCAAATTTAAACGGATCTTTTTAAAGAATTCCGCAATGTTTTTTCCTGGTCTTATGAGGAAATGCCAGACATTGATCATAAAATAGTTGAACACAAATTCACAACGTATCCTGATGCTAAGCCTGTTCGACAAAAACTTCGTCCAGTTTATCCTAGGAAAGAAACAGCCATTAAGACGGAGGTTGAGAAATTGCTCAAGGCCGGGTTCATATACCCTATTCGTTTGACTCAATAGGTGTCAAACCCCTTGTCGGTCGATAAAAAACAAGGCACGATTCGTGTTTGTACCGATTTCCATGATTTGAACAAGGCATGTCGAAAAGATAATTATCCAACCCCATTCATTGACCAGATCATTGATGAGTGTGCCGGTGTGAAGCCTTTTCGTTCATGGATGGTTTTTCGGGCTATAACCAAATCCAAATCAAACCCGAGGACCAACACAAAATGACATTCATTTGTTCGTGGGGTACATTCGCTTATCGTAAAATGCCTTTTGGTCTCAAGAATGCTGGAGCCACTTTCCAGCGGGCCATGTCTTTTGCGTTTCACGACCTCAAACATATAGTTGAGGCATATCTAGATGATTTAGCATCACGCTCTCGCAAGAGAAAGGATCATCCTACACACGTCAGAATAATCTTCGAACGCTGTCGCTACTTCAGGATTTGCTTGAATCCCAACAAGTGCAGCTTTTGCGTCACGTCAGGATGTTTGTTAGGTTTCATCATTTCAACAACAGGGATCATGGTCGATCCTCTTAAGGTGGAGGCAATAGTCCAGTTGCCTCCCCCATGCACAATCTTACAACTTCAAAGTCTTCAAGGCAAGGCGAACTTCTTACGACGCTTCATCGCCAACTCTGCCGAAATCACCAAGGGCTTTATGCTTTTACTAAAGAAAGATGTTCCCTTTTTATGGGACGAAGCAGCTCAACGCTCTTTCAATGCATTGAAACACGCCCTCACTACCGCACCTCTGCTACTGCCACCGAAATATAACAAAGATTTCTTATTATATCTGGCTGTCGTGGAGTCAACCATAGGCATGGTTTTAGTTCAGGAGGATGATTCTTTTTCCGAATACGTGATCTATTACCTGAGCCGAGGCCTCGTAGGACTGGAACTTAATTATACCCATCTTGAAAAACTTGCATTGGCCACAGTTCATGTTGTTCAACGGTTCCGAAACTATGTTCTGTTTCGCAAGACCACCGTCATTGCCGTTATGAATCCATTCCAGTATATGTTTACAGGACGAGTTATCGGCGGTAAAATCAGTATATGGATGGTAATCCTCCAAGAATTTTACTTAGACTTCATTTCATCCAAGTCCAAAAAGTCATTGGTCTTCGCATAACTTATTTCAGAGCTTCCAGTTGAGTCAGGTGACGTCGTGCCTGAGGAATCGCCTATCTGAGGGGATATGTTTTTGAGAGAATCTTCAGACCCCTGGTACGGAGATATACTAATCTATCTCCATACTTTGAAGTGCCCCACCTCTGCTTCTCGTGATGAGCGTCGATGGATACACCATCAGTCCAAGAACTATCTCATACTCAATGATACGTTGTATCGGAGAGGCGTAGACTGCATCTTGCGTTGATGTCTCACTCATGAGGAGGCCATCATAGTGCTCAACGATTGTCATACAGGAGCTTGTGGCAGTCACTTATCTGGGTTGGCAACGACCCAACATATTTTACGAGAAGGTTACTTCTGGCCCACACTTATCAAAGATTGTATTGAGTCGGTCAAGAAGTGTCATCCGTGCCAAATCTTCTCACAGAAGATGAGGGCACATCCAACTCCCATGTTTCCTGTCATCACAGTTGGTCCCTTCACTAAACAGGGGATTGATTACACTACATGCAACCCCCCGTCTACAAGGGGGCACCTCTATATCATCGTAGCTGTCCACTTCTTCACTAAGTGGGTCAAAGCTATGCCAACGTTTAAGGATGATGAAGATATGGCAGCTCTCTTGTTATTTAATCAGATTATAGCACGGTTCGGTGTCCCGAGAGAGATTGTCACCGACCATGGCAGTCACTTTCAGAACCAAATGATGTCCGAGTTAACATCAAAGCTTGGGTTACGACAAGAACACTCATCACCTTACTATCCCCAAGCCAATGGGCAGGTGGAAGCTGTAAACATGACTCTTAAGACGATTCTACAACGAACTATCAACTCAGCCAAGTCAAATTGGAATTTGATGTTATACTTGGCATTATGGGCTTACCGAACCTCAGTTAAGACTGCAACTGGTTTCTCACCTTTCCCATCGAATGTCAAATGTCAAGAGGCAATCTTTCCCATCGAATGTCAAATTCCATCTTTGAAATTGGCATTACAGTTATTGCCAGACACTTCTCCGCTTGAAGAATGGTTAGTACACCTTGAGAATCTTGATGAACAATGTCACGATGCGTCCCTGGCCAATGAGGCTCATAAACATAAGGCCAAGTGTCAATATGATAGGTCCGTTCGTCCTCGGGTTTTCTCTGAGGGCGACCTTGTCCTGGTCTATGACCAAAATAAGGATCCCCTGGGGGCAGGAAAGTTTAAACCCATGTGGTTCGAACCCTTCATTATTAAGGAGGTTTTAAAAAAGGGCTCTTATCGTTTGGTCGATTTTGAAGGGAATGGTTTGGCGGAGCCTAGAAATGGTCTCTACCTCAAGAAGTATTACTCATAGAACAATCACCGTGGGTAACTTTTTGTAACATATGTATAGTCTTTGTACTATTACTTTTTTACGTTTCTTTTAAAACATGTTATGGACGTGTCATTGATGTTATCTTTCATCGATATGGCAGATGTCAAGTGAGTCCGAGGTGTTCGTTGGGTATGCAAACGGTGCTAGTTGACACACGCGGAGGCTTGCCTCTGTAGCTTGGGTAATCTTTACACCACAGGGTCAGTTGTTATCGTTCGGAGGTATATGCTTAGGTGACACCACAAATAATGTTGTTGAGTATATTGCAGTTATTGAGTTGCTTCGTGATGCTTTGTCATTTGGTATCTCTCATCTCCGGGTCTATCTAGATGCTCAATTGGTTGTGTCGCAGCTAAACAGAATATACTGGGTGCACGAACCTACTTTACACCGCCGATTCCTTAGGGTGCGTCTCTTGGAACGCAACTTTGATTATATTACATATTTTCATGTTCCTAGGAGTCTAAATCAAATCACGGATGCTCTAGCTAATCACATTTTAGATTGGCATCTTGCTCACACATAAAAAGATCATGATCATACACATGTAAATACATTTTTGTACACATAATCCATAAGACACGAAAAAGAGATAAAAACCATATATAAACATCATAAAATCCTTAGAGTACATAGATGGGCGCAAGCGCCTCAAAAAGTGGGAACCATAACGAGTCACCGGGGCTTATGCCCTCAAAAAATATATACATATCAGTGCTCGTGGCACATAAAAGTCTACAAGTCTGTTAAGGGCCTGTGGGCCCTGTTATACTCAAATATAGCCTAACGCAAACGCCTAAACAATCGGACCAATGTCCGAGGTACCCCCACAATATGAGTCTGCAAGGAGGGCGACAAGTCCTCTATCTCTTCCATGGGAACTATGCGAGTGAGCGCAGTGAAGTTCCGCTCAATCTGCCTAAGAACCCTCTTGGCCTCCCCTACTGGGAGGTTCCCTGCTACTGTTGCTCCCGTGGTGGCAGCAGCTGTGGTCTCTGGCCGTGGGCGGCGCCTGTTCTGTGCATAATCGGCAGGTCGCACGGGTCCCACATCTGCACACAATACAACGTTCACCCATCAAAAAATCTGTTATACAAAAACATGATATATATATCAAAAAGACATAAAAATTACACATGCAAACAAAAAAAAACTGGATAGGTGGAGACTTACCCATCTCCCCTTGCTCCTCACCAGGAGGCACTGGTATCGCTGGATCTCTGGAGAAGTCAATCCCCGCGTATGGGTAGTCCTCAATAGCCGGGATTTGTCGTGACAACCAAGCAAAAAATTCATCGTTGAAGGCCTCTGTGGTCCTTCCACCACCCTGTCGCGACAGAAACGCTACCCATCTGCATACTGCGGGGAAAGTAGCCAGATGTCCTCGTACTGTCAGCCGAGGACTAAAACATGGAAATATCTCAAAGAAAAACGAACACAGGATGGTCCCAAACCCGAAGTTCCTGTGTGTCCGTTGTCTTCAAGCTGTCAACTGACCTGTCATGCTTGCTAGTAGTGTGGTACTCCAGTCAAAAATTTGTGCATTCATGCACTGAATTGCACAGTTCATCTGTGCACGCGAATCCTGATGCACGACTGCGGAGCCGGTAATCTGCCCAATGATCGATAAAATGGTCTGGAGGGCAAGGCTGGTAATCCTACTCACGGGTACCGAGGAAGATCTTTGATCAGTCTGAGCCTCACAGTACTCCTCTATCAATTCTGAGACTTTGCTCGGCTCTGCAGGAAAAGTATGAAAGTTGACGGGTTCCCCTCTCCTCGAGAGGCCCGTCAAAAAGTAGATATCCTTGGTGGTGGGCACCAAGGATTTCCCCTCTATCATAAGATCCTTTGCATCGGGGTGCCAATAGTCAACCAGGGCATTCAGTAGCCTGGGTTGAGCACGTATAAACAGACACAGAAATAATTTTACTAAGCCACATTGCATTAGCACAGCCATAACATTCGGATTTGCGGCCACTAACTCATTGGTAGCCTCATGCTCCCGCTCCCTCCACTGAACATACATCCTGCCAAAACCACAAGGCAAAAAAGGGGGAGTTAATTCTTGGTTCAATCAATTTTTCCATCGCGTGGGGGGAACCCATGGGCTGTCGAGGCGATATTCGTGGGTACCCGCGTGTAGCTTTGGCTCTGTGCGCAGGTACCCGCGGGCTGTCCCTGGGAAGCCCGCGTTTTCCTAGGGCCGACCTCTTAGAGGTCAATGGCCACCCCCAAAACAAACTTAAATACAACAATTGAAGTATTGAATTGCAAGGAAAGGGAGCTTGTACTTACTTGGTCCAAGCAGAAGTCCGTTTCGTCCACTGTAGCTCCCAAAATCACGATCTTTGGCAAAGGGGGTCTTTTGGCTCCAGAGTCAATTTCCAAATCAGCAATGGTGATAATGAGCTGCTGGCTTCTATTTATAGACTTTTTGGCCTCTTTTTGTCACTTTTTTGGGCCCCTTTATCAGTTTCTTTATACCAAAAACCATTTTGAGTGGTTCAAGAGTTATACGGGAGGGATTTGATCAGGTATTGGGACAATTTTCATTGAGTTTCAAAAAATAAAAAAATATATATATTGACGGTCCATAACAAATATTTTTTCAAAAATCAACTTGAGCATATAAGGTAGGATTTCATCCCGACTATTGCATCTCGTTGCCTTTTGTTCTTATGATATAGGATCGATCCCATCCAGTTGTGGCACGGAACCATCATATCTTCTCTAGAAGTGTCGCAACTTGGTGGTAGAGCTTACCAAAATATGGATGACCTAGGTAGGTCCTGGTTGCATTATGGTGTCCATGTCGTTTCTAATAACACTATAGGCTCGGGAGTTCATGTAGTCTTTCTTGAATACGATATTGAGCCTCATTCACATGGGTCTTTTTCACTCTTTGTCTTACCCTCTGGACTCCCAAAACATAACGGGTCTCCTTTTAAGCCCTTTTCATACCCTCTAAACATGAAAAGATTGCTGAGCGATCTTGTGATCTTTCACGCTCGTTAAACTGACATTGGAAGTCACGTCTGTCCGGCGGTAGTTTACCCCTTTTTCAGTCCGGATGGTCAACTATACGAACAAAGGAATACTCTATTGAACTCCAGTTCTTTAAAAGAGTATCCTCAGGTAAGATTTTATTCCTTTTTCGGGCCTGAGGGACTAAATTTATGAAAAAGAAACCCCCCTGGAGTCCATAGTTAAGCTCTTTTCAAACTCCCTAAAATTGAAAAGATTGTCGAGTGACCTTATTCTTTCACACTCGTTAAAATGTTCCAGAAGAACATTCCTGACGGAGTCCATAGTTAAGCTTTTTTCAGACTCCTTAAAATTGAAAAAATGGCCGAGTGATCTTGTCCTTGTCACACTCGTTAAAATGGTTTTGAATTGACGTCTAATCGGTGCTAGTTTACCCCTTTTTCGAACTGAATAGACTATTGACGAAAAAGGTACCCCAATGGAGTTTCCTTTTATGCTTTTTCAGACTCTCTAAATATGAAAAATCACCGAGCTTCCCTTCTTTGGGCTCGTTAAACTTACATCGAAGGACATTACCATTGTGTGTTCTATCAACCGCATTTGCATCCTTTACCCGTCAGCCTAGTAACAGTTTGCCTTTGCGTCTTAACACCTTTGGCCACTGGAGGATTTTTTCCTGAGTATCATTTTCCTAGAACATTAGTCTGGTCCTTGTGCCTTGAGCTTGTATGTTTGCTGTACTCGTTCCTCCACTGTAACGTAATATTCCTTTATTCTTTTTCAAAATCATAAAAAGAACAAAAAAATCAAATATACCCCAAAAAGAGGATGGGAAAAGTATTTTCTTTATTGGAAGAATCATGAGTCGCCCTTGGATAAAGAACATCTATCCATTTGATTCATTATATTATGGGATGTAGTACGACCTTAGGAAGCTTTGCTCGTTATACAGAGTTGTGTCCTCCATCGTTTGGTTACTCTTCCAAACATATGGAGAGTTTGCGTTGCCTCCTACTTCGTAGACTTATGATTAACATATATGTTGCCTATCACTTGTCATGATATTGTCCAAGGGAAGTTTGTCACTAAGCCTGAGTCGGACCCTCTGCAATATGTCTCTTGTCCGCATACCCGGCCATCCTGAACGTCCAATCAAGTCTTTGTTCGAAATCACTGAAGCCTTCAGTCCGATCATCAAAATTATCAAGTCCATAACCGATGAGCCATCGAAGAACTCTGGGTAGTGCAGCCGTACACTCATATTACACTCCTACCCGAGTTTTAGAATATTTTGAAGTTGTTTCTCGAGCTCTGAAGTACAGCCATCAGGCCGAATCAGCTTCTGGGAGATGGATACTTTATATGTATATCTTTCTAATTTCGAGATGTAGCTCCGATATGTATTGTTCGTGGCTACTCTTCATAGTTGTTGGACATGGATCTACAGTGTATTTGATTGGTAGCCATGGTTCTATTTTATCTCGAGCATGGGTATGCCCCCCTCGGTGAGACATTTAATATTTTTTGCAGACGACACCTCTTGATTCCTGATTCCTGGGCTCACTCATTCAGCATATCAGTATAGATTGGTAAAGAATTGCTAATGTATTTCGGCCATTAGATGCTCTTCTGACATTACACATTAGGGGGCATCTTTTATAACCCTAAATTGCACCACACATGCTTACTTGGCATCAGGCCAACTCATATCTCTTCCTTGCCAAAGACATGCTGAATAAACTCTGGAAAACCCTCTTAAAACAAATGGCACGTTCCCTAACCCTCTACTGCACACGTTGGAACGCTGGTAGGCCAACTACTGCACGCGTTGGAACGCTGGCTGGCCTACTACAGCCCACGTTTACCTAACAAAGCACAAAAACAGGAAAGTTTCCGACGGGACAAAAAGCTTTGGGTCAGTTAACTGAAACTCCCAGCCATGCATGGCCGAGAGTTCATCCAAAACCCT
>JZKD02S2230211.1:233268-261320 GCA_000966675.3 Picea glauca
CTGCCCAATTTCCGAATCCATTTTGTCCCAACCCTTTATCCTTTCCTCAAGCTTAAGGAGAATTCAAGCGAAGCAGTTGGAGGAAAAAGAAGAGGAGGAGCCCATGATCAGGATCAAGGAGCGGTGGCCGATCTCTATCATTATTGTAAGTTGGTTCATCTTGAGATTAATAAAGAATACTTTTCCCGTCCCAATGCGTGACTTATATATGTTTTATTCGATTTATGCTTAATCTCTAACCCTCTAGTAGAAAAATAGCATGCATGCGTGGTGTTTTGTCTTGATTGTAGGATTTTCTTTGGGAGGAGCATCTGAAGCAAGCGGATAAAGCGCAACGGAGGATCTACACCAAACATCAGTAAAAAGGTTAGTAGGATCTTTCCATGTTTGCATGAGAAAAAGGGTTTTAGGTTTGGGGTGGTAGATTAAAAGTGATTTCTTAAGGGTCATGATCTGCATGCAAGTTTAAGCCCTAGCTTGTTAGTCCATAGGGTATTATTTCCCAACAAAAGGCATGACAGTAACCCAACCTTTAGACCGTTATCAATGTCCATGATATAGTGATCCAATAGATGAGAATATGGAACAAAATGCTCTGGATCAACTATACACTATGACCATAGGAAACCAAGCATATTACATTAACCCTACTACAAATGGATGCAAAGTTGAAGCTATTCTTGATAAATTGTTTGACATTGATTTATTTATGAGCATAAGTGTTTTCCTTGAAGGTTATTCCACAACTAAAAAGAGACACCTAGTGGTTCGTGCAATAGACTATCAACTGATTGCAGGTTAGTTGTACAAGTTGGGACTAGAAAATATCCTCAGACGATGTGTGATTGACCATGAAATATTGGATATCATGTGGGACTATCACAACGAAGTTGTGGAAGGCCACATAGGAGGAAAGGAAACAACACAGAAAATATTATAGCCAGGATTGTGGTGGCCGAATGTAGTCAAAGATGCAAAATTTAATGCTAGGTCGTATGATCTTTGTTAGAGAGTTGGTAAACCTTGAAACAAGGATGAGTTGCTACTACATCTTGTTCAGGATCTTCAAGCGTTTGAGAAATGGGCATTTGACTTTATTAGACCAATTAATCCATAGGCTAAACACTCAAGCAATGGTTGTTAGAGATTGTTCTATAGATACAACAACTCGGTTCATCTTTGAGAACATCATCACTAGATTTGGGTGTACTCATAGTTTAACTAGCGATCAAGGATCCCATTTTATCAATGAGACTATTGCTACTCTTACTCAAAAATTTATCATTCAACATCACAAGAATAGTCCCTATCATCCAAAAGAAAATGGGATAGTCAAAGCCCTTAACAATATTTTGGAACGAGGATTAACCAAATTATGTTACACAAATAGAGAGAACTGAGATTATAGATTTCCCACCGAATTATGGGCTTACAAGACTACTACCAATAAATTGCATAAGTATACTCCATTCCAACTGGTTTATGGTAGAGAAGCAGTTGTCCTTGTCAAGTTCATCACCACAATTTTATACATTGCGCAAGTGACTCATATGAGAAACAATAAGTCAATTGCAGAAAGGGTTTTAGAACCGATGGAACATCCTCATACATATCCTTTCCCCAAAGCATCTATATCCCTCTCTAGTCATGTGCCATATAAGTGTGTGTAATCATGAACAAGTATAATAACCCACACATGAAATAGACATTAAACCCTTTCTGATATTCAACCTCTCAATACATTAACCACTTCACAAATACAAGCTCTCAACCATGTATCACAAGAACCTTTAACCATAAGACAAGAAGTTCAAAATGTGCCTCAACACTAACAAGATATATCAATGATAAATATTGATTATACCAACACTATATTTCTATAGATTTGACTTATATAGAAGGTCCCATGAATCCACTAATGTCTCTAGGGAAAATCCTCAAACCTCCATAACCATTTCTCATGTATACAACAAAATCCAACTACTCATAGAAATAAGATATACCTTTTGAACCAGTAGATAGATCTGATGTACCTGATCACTGTAGACCTTCCTGGGAGCTTGCTTTCAGACTCTAGAGACCCAACATATTTACGTTCTCAATTTTATAGAGATTTTATTTCATATACATGCCCTAATATATTGCTATCCCTCTTACATACGCACCCTACTCCACTATAGCCCGCGTACATCTCAAAAGCTAGGGATTTTTCATTATTTTATGTAAATCTGAATATTTTTCTATCAACCCTTCATGTTGCCTCAGGCTTGCACAACTTCATATATATCAGTGAGTACTTGCAATAAACTTTACACAATAATATATATCTAATGTGCTCAATAGGTTCTAATTGGAGAGCCTTTATCTCTTATTTATACTTCCATGTAGCTTCCTCAAGGGGTTACCTTCTAACCAACTTAACCCAATTTCCTTCTTTTAGGAATAACCTACTTTTCTACAAATAGTAAATTCTCCACTTCTAGTTGCAAATAATTTATTTTTAATTGTTTTCTTATGGAAACAACTTAATCCATGATTAACTCATAGTTTTATGCACTTGACTAGTCAAGTTCTTCTAGGAGATTCTATAATAATTTTGACTTATTTGACCTTCTATATAACTCATGAGGGTTATCCAAATTCACAAGGCCATAACTCTCTAACCGTGAGGAGTTATGTGGTGTTCCACATATCTTCGGAAATGACATGACATGCAATATTCATATAGAATAGTCTTACTTGCAAATATATTAAACTTCATACCATTTTACATCAATCAAACTAAAGTCCCTTAACCATACTGTTGGGGCTACCGAAATTTACTACTGGACTTTCTTCAAAGGATTACATCAATGACAACCAACCCAATTAATCAACAATATCACTCTTTGGAATTGATATAAACACTTTGATGCAACTCTAAATTCATATCTCTTATGCTCCCCCTGTGACCATCGCTCCCCGTAGAAACATGCCTCTGTTCTCTCTTTCCAAGCATCTAAGTCTTTGGCCTACATTTGGTGAATCTCTCCCCCTTTGACATCAATGGAAAAGGTAAGATTTTGTTCGAGGTTTCTCCCCCTAACTGGATTGTCCTTGGGGCTGGTCCCCCTAACTAAACTCTTCGTAAACCTATTCCCCCAAACCGATATGTCCTCTGTATGGTGCTTCCTTATGTAAATATAAGACATAAGATAAGAATTCAAAAACAATCATTTGAGAGTAGAAATTACTCTGAGTCTCTAGCGAAGATACTCAAATGATTACCTTGGAAGCGGTTTTGTGAAGATATCTGCAACCTGTTCCTTTGTCCCCGCATAGTCAACTTTGAAGTTCTTCTCTATGACCTATTCCTGTAGAAAGTGATACTTTACTAGAATGTGCTTCATTTCGGAGTGCATCACTAGATTCTTTGAGATATTGGTAGCACTTGTATTATCACAATATATAGGAATGGGCTCATCATATTCAACCTTTATATCTGTCAAAGTTTGTTTCATCCATAGAACTTATGTACAACATGCTCTTGCTACAATATACTTTGCTTCAACTGTAGAAAAGGATATTGATGAGTGTTTCTTTCTTATCCAAGATACCAAACACTCACCCAAATAGAATCTCGCTCCACTAGTGCTTCATCGATAATCAATGCAACCTTCCTAATCTGCATCTGTGTAGGTAATAAGTGATAGATCGTTTCCTTTTGGATACCATAATCCAAACTCTTAGGTGCCCTTGAGATATCTGAAAATCCTCTTCACTACTAAGACATGTGATTCTTTTGGTGCTACTTGAAATCATGCCACCTTTCCAACTTCCTACATTACATCTGATCTTGATGTTGTCAGATATAGTAAGATGCCAATCATTGACCTATATTGACTCTAGTATGTAGACTTTGAATAATCATCTTTTCTCAACTTGCAACTGGTTTGCATAAGAGTGTTAACTAGTTTGCAATATTCCATTCCAAACCTTTTTAGCATTTCTCTAATATACTTAGTCTGGGAAATAAAAATTCCTTGGTTGCTTTGACATATCTGAAGACCCATAAATAAATATAATTCTCTAAGTAATGATATTTCAAATTCATTCTGCATATCCTTTGCAAATTTATGGCTTAACCTGTCATCATCATTTCCAAAAATAATATCATCAACATAAACTTCAATTAATAAAATACTATCTTGAGTTAACTTGATGTAGAGGTTATTGTCTGCACTTAATTTTCTGAACCCTATCTACTGTATATATCTATCCAGTCTAGAGTACCATTCTCTCGGAGCTTGTTTTAGACCATACAAATTCATCTTCAACCAACACACATAATCATTTTTCTCTGATAGCTGAAATCCTTTTGATTGTTCAATGCAGACTTCTTCTTCAAGTTCCCCATTCATAAAGGTTGATTTCACATCTGTCTGATACACTTTAATATTCTTGGAGCATGCATAAGCCAAGATCAATTGGATTGATTCCATTCTGGCAACTGGAACAAACATCTCTTCAAAGTCAATCCCTTCAACCTATGCATATCCTTTACATACCAATCTAGCTTTGTTCCTTGTAACCTGTCCATCTTCATTCAATTTATTTCTGAAAAACCCACTTTGTGCCAATCACATTCTTGCACCTTGGTCTTGGAACCAATTCCCAAGTGACATTCTTCTCTATTTGATCCAATTATTCATTCAGGGTCTTTTTTCAAAATTCATCCTTGTTGGCCTCTTCAAAATTGTTTGGTTCAATCATAGATAAGAGTTCTAGGTGTAGTTGTTCCAGTGAACGAATTCTTCTTCTAGTCTCAACTAATGCATCCTTATTTCCGATAATCTTATCTAAAGGATGATTGTTCTGTACTCGTTTGCTGCTAGGTGTCTTTTGATGAAATTGCTGAAAATTTTCTTCTACTTCTGTCTAATCTTCTTCATATTCCCCTTCTACTTATTCTTCATCATTTGCTTCTTCTTCATAAACATGTTCCACTGATTCCTTTTCTTCTTCCTTTAATTTCCATCCACCTGTTGTTATAGAAATATTTTCCTCACCCTATGCAATATTCCAGAGAAATCCTTTTTACATTCCCCCATGCAGACTTATCATCCTTGTTTGTAAAATCCAGAGCCAAAAATACATATTTTTCCACATGTACACATCTTGCCTACTATACAACATGCGTATACGCAAGATCCTCCACTATGACCTGCATACATCGGGATTTGTGTCAAAAAATGAAAATTAATGTCGGGTTTCCATGTCACGACATGAGATCTATGATCCTTGGCCTTCCATATATTGGAAACATTTTGAATCGACCCTTCAGTTCATTTTTGAAGGCTATAAATGGTCCAATTCTGAGATATGGAAAAGAGGAGAAAGAATTCAACTTTGAGAGAAACGTTACTCTGGAGAAATTATTTACTTCATATTGAGTCTGCATCCCTTTGTCCTTTAAGTCTGAACACAGTGTTCAGTCCCCAACCTCTTCCCTTATTGATTGAGAACTTCATTGTTTCTCTCTTATGAGATTGCCTTTGGTGGAGGATTGAAGTGGTCGAGGCCTAGCTGGAAGGAACTTATTTTCTTGGTTCCGAACCATGTCGACATAGAAGTTTGTAATATTTTCACTTCTGCTGATCATTTATTAATAGAAATACTCCTTTCCTGTCCAATTGATATCTTACAAATATTTGAGTTGTTATCCATGGGCGTATTTGTTATATATATTAATGGATTATGCTATCTGATGTGCTAACCTTTTATATTATCACCATATTCATGCTTTGCTTGGTTGTTGAGAACTAGTTGCAGGTATATAGCTTTGGGTCAAAGTGCTCAATGGTGGACTTCATCGAACATCTAGATGAGGTAGGTCTCTTTCTTATCTAGCTTGCATATTGGTTTATATAGCATGTTTTTAGGATAGAGTTGATTTCTGCAGTCACTTCCGTCTGTTGTGGTTTACCCTAGCGATAGAGAGATTTTACTCGTAACAAAATTGGTGACCATACTGGGGATTGAATCTTCTTTCTTAGGTTTTGGAGTAATTTTCTCCTTAGAATGCTCTCGTTCTTACGGTGTTTCTTGTCGTATCATTTCTTGACAACCTATGTTCACTCTGGGTTTGAGTTTTCAGCCTTCTCCCTTGTCTGGCCTTGTTTTTGAAACATATACGTGCTTGTTTCCCTAATAGTCGCGTATATACACAAGTTGTCCCTCTGGAAGCTATGTACATATGCTCCGTTTTCCTAAACAGTCGTGTACATCAACTTTCCTTGCCTTTTTTCTTGGTCTGGTGGTTTCTGGGTGGGATTTGATGTTTGTTGAGCCTTCTTAGGTCTCTGTAGTGCCTGTTAAGTGCTTGTGGGATGACATGAAACCTATCTTTTGTTGAATTTCTAGGCGAAGTCTTTCTCATCATCTTTTCATTTTTTATTGTCCTTGTACAATGGGTTGGATGCTTTGTTGCTTGGTATCCTGCTTGAGTTATTTATTTCTATATAGAGTAGAGTTTATATACCAAGCTTCTTTCAGTCCATGCATTTTCATTTTTATTATATTGAAAATACAAAAAATAGGCATTTTGCATTGCTTGGCATTTTGTTCTTTTGATTCCTTGTCATTATCTTAGTGCATATACTAAAAGATTGCATTTTCACTTCAGAATTGTAGAGTTGAAATTGAAAATTTCATTTGTTATTAGAAGCATATCATTCATTGAAAGTTGAAGTTAGGACTTTGCATTACTTTCATATTTACTTTTCTTGCAGAGTCATAACACCATGAATTTCACTAGCATACCTTTTTGAGTAATTAGGACCACTAAAATTAATGCTATAATTTAAAATTGATTAGTCACAATTTTATTTTCTAGGGTGCATAAACTAGCTTAGAATTTAGTGCCTTGGAATAGGATTTTGTGAGTAAAATTATCCAAGGGAATTAAATCAACATATGTGTCTGAGAAAGGGAGTGGAGAAATCCATTGTATAATTGGTAAGATCAGGAGGCTCCACTCACACCAAAGTTAATGACGATGTCGTGCGAAGTCGGTTGAATGGATATGCCACTGATACCTTCTTAGCGTCATAGATATTTATGGGGATCTATTCGTATATGAAGATCTTGTTAGTGCCCTTACCGCCATGAGATGTAGTTCTTTCAAGGTTTCGAGCTTTGCTACCCTGCCTATATGGTGGACCTGACTTACAACTACTTGCATGTGCATCGGTTATATATTGGTTTATTAGTTGCTTGAATTAGGTGTCTCATAGGTTACTTGCAGGGGTTATTCTGTAGGTACCCTGGGTCAGATAAGGGTTGGACAACACACAACATTTATGGAGGATTACCTCTTCGAGGGGATCTGACTGACTGGTTGTTAAGCCCACGAGGGCCCTTATAAATGATTTTGTTACCTCCTATCTTTAGCAGGGAGTCTCAGGCCCCTCTTGGGAGAGACATACCTTCTGTTAGCACTCTGTAAATTTTGTTTGGTTGATAGAAAAACGACAGAGGTAACTGTTTCAACCAGCTTTAGAGTTGAGGCACTAGCCTACTCAACTCATAAAGGGATCTCTTGTGTCACTTGATATTTCTTTGCAAATCAGTGGCTAGATTTTGTTTGTTTTGGGGGTTTTTAATAAAGTTGCTGGCAAGGAAGGGGAGGAACACTCAGGGCTATGGAGTCAAAATTATGAAAGTAAATGAAAACAATGCATCGACTGATAGAACTCTACAGAGGATAAAGGATAAATGAGGTGATGAATATGAGTTATTCTTAAATTTAAATAGAGTGTAGGAAGATAAAGAAAGAAAATAACTACATCAGAGCATTACTGAAATGAATTCTGAATAAGTTAAGAAGACAATCACAGAGTTTAAATTGCTTAAGCCAAGAGCATCACAAGATGAATTATGGGCCTTTAACTCTCCAATTTAAACAGAAGAAAATGTAAATGAGATGACAGGTTACAGGAAATAAATACGATGAAGGTAAACAAATCTCATATCACCACCCTTTAGAATCTTTTCATAGAGACTTCAAAATATTCTGCATTTAGATTCAATTCAGATTCATAAAATTTACAAATAGAGTTTGATACAACCAAAAGGTGCTCTTGGACTTCTGCCAACATTAATTCATTAAAGTGTCCTAGTATTTACACAATTCGATTACAATGGATAAAACTGAAGCGTTTTAGCTTCTGAAGCTGACTAAAACTATTTTGATTGACAGTTTCGGTATATGAACCGATTTACAATGATAAACAAAAAGAGTTTCAAAACTGAGGACCAATTTATCTGACTTCTCAGATTCCTCCACGCCATCTATGTCGATGTATTCTTCTGTCGGATCTACAAATTTGGTGACATCTGGAGATCATTTACTGGTTTCGGGGATATTTCACTTTTCCCTATCCAACCGCATGATTTCCTTCCATTACAAATAAAAGGGGATTTTGTAGTCCATCATCTCTTTAATCAAAATCTCCAAGTCAATACACGTGGTGTAGGACATAGTAGGTAGGCCAACTTTCATTGTTTTGAACTTATTCAAAATTTCAAAGTTTGTAGCCAAATACTCTACCAGACTTGGGCCTTTCAGACTTTTATCGATAGCTTCAAATTTAGAATGGTCCATTCTGCACTGAATGAGGAGAGAATTGTAGTCTTCTCGATTGTATAATGAACCTTTTTCATCCTAAAATGGTGGGAGTACTTTGATAAACAATTTTTCAAATGCATTCTTAAACTCCTGTATGTTGTGCTCCATTTGCATAGCTTTGTTCTGGACCGATCTGAGAAGGTTGTTCTTTGCGATGATCCTCTTGGCCAAAATGATCAACACAATCCTATCCTTTACCCCGATAGTTTGGAGATCAGAATTTGGCACATAATTTAGCAATTCAATAGCATTTTGGGCCCATTTCGAGGGCTTCTTGGCTAACACTTCATTAGCAACAATACACCTTCTCTGATCTGTAGCAGCCACGTTGTCTTTATCATTTATAAAATTCAGATAAACCCTAAATTTAGCAGCCTCTACAAAAATAACATACCATATCACATGTTTGGCTCCCTGTAATAGTGTTTTTCTCTTTAACCTAGTTTTCAACTTGCTCACTCTCTCTTTCAAATCTTGATTATCTCTATGGAGTTGAGCCATCTTCTCATCTTTCACTTTCATTTCTTGTTTCAACTTTTCTATGACTTCTTTGAGACCCTTGATCTCCCCTATTTTTAATCTTACCTGGGACATAACTTGGAATAACCCATCAGTGCTTGACCAAACCTTTGTATTAGCAGGTACAATGACAACCATATTTGATGTTACTGCCTGTGCTTGTGACCAATTCTCTTTCTCCTTTTCCAACTACAACACTTTAGCTTTGTAATTGAGTGACTCTTGTTTGAATGTTTCCTTATCTTGTTCCAAAGAAGTCAACTCTATTTTCTGTGGATGATCTGTAGGGGACATATTCAGTCTTTTCTTTAGGCTTTGGATCATCTTATCTTTCTCATCTAGAGAAGATTTTACCCCTTGAGGGCCTTCAGACTCTAACCTTTTTACCTATGTCATCTAAGCTTTGATGGACACTTTTTCCTGCTTCAATTGTCCATTGAGTTTGAGTGCATGCGTTGTCAATCTTGCAACCCTCAGACCTAAGCTTAGATAATCAGAATATAGCATGTCGCTGACATTCTTGTGGAACTTTAATTTGTCAGGGGTGCCAATATTTTCATAGTGCATTTTGATCTCAGACACCTTATCATCATCAGCCACTGCAATGTTAAACATCTTTCTTTCCACATCCCTAACTGAGAGTAAAGAAGCCTTATGATGGGAAGTTTTCTCTACTTCAGGCAAAAGGTCTCTTATTTCACTATTGGCCATACTTCCCTTCAAAACATACTAGTTCATTAAATATTCCTTGGACTGATAAACTGCCCGAGGTGTCTAGCTAAATATGTTTTTCCTATTGCTAAAAACATTTATGCTACTTTCACTTTGTGGAATGCTTCCTGTAACAACATATTCATTCTTGTTTTCACCTTCCACTATCTCCATGCATGTTTTCCCTTTGGGATCTTCTTCTTCCAGGTCGACTATTTGAGAGGATGATGTGATTTTCATTTTCTTGAGAGTATCTTGCTGGCTACTAGCACTTAGGGCCTCTGAACTGCTCCTCTTATTATAGAAACTCATTTTAGGATTTTTGAAAACCAACCTAGGGGAAGGTTTCTATGTTGGGCTCTGTTGAGAGGCTATTTCTGTATGTTTTGTCTAATCATGTTGCAAAGTGACTTCCATATCTACACAGGTTTCTATATTGGATAGCTTATCAAATCCTTCTACCAGCTCATGTTCATAGGGGCATTGTTTTCTTGCCAATCTCCTCTTCGATATGATTGATGCAGATCATATTTTATCCCCTGCAACTGTGTGAACCCGAATTCACTGAGTTTGGATTGGATCTGAGGAAAACATGACTTGTTGTTTATCACAAAGGGTCCAACCATGAAAGTAAAATTTAAGTTAGAAGCCTTGTGCATTTTCAAAAAATGCTCTATCTTTGAGATGATCCTTTGTCTTATGAACTCCAAAGAAAAGATTCTGGGAGTCAAAAAGACTAGTAAAATATAAGGTCCTTCCTGATATCCATATACCCAGATCATAGTAGATTGTATGAACAACATCCAATCTCCTATATTTCTCTCTGGATTTGGTTGTAAAGAGATTTTCATTTCCTCCAGAACCCTTGGAAGATCTGAACCAAAAATAAGACTGTACACCCTGGACATAATCTTATTGATGAAAATAAGAATGGTGATCCTTTTACACTCAGTCGAAATAAATGTAGTCTTAGGAAATTTGGTTTTGTTAGATTCCAGAAACATTCTCAACAAGTGCGTGTAGTATTTGAAGTGTCTCAATGAATTGAAGTTAACCAGCTATTGATGCATATTGTAAAAAATAAATTTGTCAAAACTGACATAGACCGACTAACCAGACAGAAAGAAAATCATTAGGAAACCTAACATGACTTCTACCACAAACTTGTCATTGTCCAACCCTGAAATTTGACTTAGTAGAGAACAATCCCACTCGAGTTCGATGACCATGAAGATAACATTCACAGGTAACTATAGACTCTCTGAATGGTGTTCAGGATTGACAATGGTCTGCCAAAACAAGGTTTTTACTTCTGGTGGGCATTCTCCATAGATCATGATCATTTTCTATTCCTCGAAGGGCTCTGACACTATGGGGGATGACTATGGTATACTAAGGGTGTGCCAGAGTGATGGAATGTCTATTTCACATAAAACCTTTGACCCTAATTTATTCAAAATGACTCTTTCTTCCTGAGAATATCACTTTTCACACCATCTTACAAATTCAGAGAAAGAAAAGACTACTTCTACGATGTAAGGTGTTATGGAGGCTTGAGTCGCTTCGAGGAAAGGTATGCACATTCCTACATTGTCTAACAAATTCGATCGAGATACATAGATGGGAAAAACTATTATCTTTGTGTCGAAAACATTGGAGTCTTTGTCAATTAGGGATTCTTCTCTGGAGGAGATGTTTTGTTGATTCATGGATAAAAAAATAGGATTAGAGGCCATGGTGAAAAGTAAATATTAAGTGACAAAGGAAGCATGAGTCTGACTCAGTTCTGATCTTGAGTTTCAAATGGATTATTTGCACCAATTTCTGAACATTTGAATGCTTAAAAATATCATAAAATAATGCTAGGGGTCCTCCTTTTATACTTTCCCATTGACATCGGGGGTTGGAGAAAACGGTTTAGGTAGATCACTTTTCGACCCGATGTACCTCTAGAGGTGACACATGTACACAAATAAAACCATGATGGTTTTCCCCAGCCTTCCCTCGACAGATTAATCTTTGTGCTACTTCAATCGTCGATATGAGCTTCAACCATTGATTTGAATCACTCTAATATCTACGGTCCACCTTGATCCAACAAATTTTGATATCGGGGGTTGGAGAAAGTGGTTTTAGTCAGACTTCTTTTCGCCTCGATGTATCTCTAGGGGTGCCACACATCCACAGATAAAACCATGATGGTTTTCCCCGGCCTGCCTTGAAGTGATTATTTTTTGCACTACTTCATACCCTGATATGTGCCTTAGCTATTGATCCGTGCCGCTTTCAAGATCGACGGTCCACTGGGTCCTACCTTTCACGCCTCCGCTATACTTGTCCATACGCCACTAGATATAGCATGATCCTCCAAACTATCATACTTTCATAGAGATATAGTTCTTTGCTAAACTTTTTCAACTTGGTTTCCATCTGAAAATTGTTATGGTGATAACATTGGCTCTAACTGGGGATGCTATCCTCCCTACGAGGTAGCAAAGAACTAAAGAATAAGTGCCTACCGATTGGTCTGTGATCTATTTGTGTGATCTGAATATGCTAATATTTATTCAAAAACTTAAAATCCATCGAGAATAGCTCAGGGAATTCACCTCGGGCTTCAACTATACTTTCTTTTATTCCAATATTTCATGCATAAAGGAAAAAGTAGAACGATTATATACAATGAGTGGTGGGGTGATGATTTTTCAAACAATGTAATGCTTGAGGAACTTGCCATTCACAGGCCCTCCTACATCAAGTTCTCCATTACTTTCCTCTAACAAATAGGTGTTGCTCCCACGGTAAGCTGCGATTTTAAATGGACCCAGCCATAGGTTACCAAATTTCCCATGTTTACCCTTATCTTCATTTCTGGAGTCCCATTTTAGTACCCAGTCTCCTAGTTTGAAGTCATCTACCTTGGTATGTTTGTTGAAAGCTTCTTTGATATTGTCTTGATGTAGTTGGGTGTTATTGAAGGCCTTTTCTCTGGTCTACTATACGTTGATGATCTCATCATCTCTTCTCCAACTAGCATTTGTTTCTTCTTCTTGCTCCTATAACAACTTCATTACTGACAATCCCAATGTAGTAGAAAATATATCTTTTGTACCATAAACGATCTGGAAAGGACATGTAGCAATAGATATTTTTGGGGATATCCTGTTAGCCCATAGTGCATGGATGAGATTTTTGTGCCATGCATTTTTATTCTCTTGCAACAAATTTTTGATGATTCTGACCAAGATTTTATTCGAAGACTCAGAAAACCCGTTCCCTTAAGGATAATATGACATGGAATGACCAAGGGTAATGTTGTAATCACTACAAATTTTCTCCATTTTTTTAGACTTGAAGGCCACTGCATTTTCTGTTATAATCTTGATCGGGCATCCTAATCTGGACAGGATATTGTCTTCTAGGAATCGAATGATAACATCATCTGTAGCCTGTCTGGTGGGAACAACCTCGATCCACTTAGTAAAATAATATGTTACAGTTAGGATCCATTTGTGTTGAGCCGAGGAATGTGGATGTATCTCCCCTATAAAATCCAAGCCCCATTGTCTGAAAGGAGCTTCTACTGAAATGGGTTTTAATGACAGAGACTGCAATTTTCCTTTCCCATCGAAGATTTGACATTCATGGCACTTTGAAAATTCTTTATAAACATCAGGAAAAATTCTAGGCCAATAAAAACCAGTTCTCAAAATTTTGTGCACAGCCGTCTTCCAATAATGATGACCTCCACAGTCACCTTTGTGGAACTCTTTGACGGCTTTCTCTTCTTCTTCTTCTATCAAACAACTCAATAAAATCGCCCCTGGGTATTTCCAGTATAGAAATTCATTTACTATACAAAATTTTGTTGCTTTTAGTTTCAAGAATGTAGCCTTTGTTTTACTATACTCAAGAGGAGCCTACAGATTTTTCAACACAAAAATGATTTCTACATACCATGAAGAGTCAAGAAACTTTTGAGATATTTGTGGGGTCTTCCTTTCTTCCTCTGTTGTATTTTCTGACAGATCTGTAGTGAAGTTTATTCCCAAGATTTCATAGTTTGTTTGTGCCATCAGTCTAGAAAGTCCCTGTCCTTTGATCAACTTCGTGGGCTTGATTTCAAGACCATACTCTAATAGCACCGCAATCCATTTTCCCCTCTTCCCTTCTGGATCGGGCTATGTCAAGATGCCTTTTACTGAGCTAATGGGACATAAGTAGTCATATGTGAATGTAAGATGTAAACTCTGAATTCTTTCTATGCCTTGACTAAAGAATAAGATTTCTTATCCATTATGTCATATTTCAAAGGGGAATCTCTTAATGTCTTACTGTAGTATGCTATGGGATTCTCAAAACCCTGGTCATCTTTCTGGAGTATCACACCTGCAATAGTGTGTTATGAGGCAAAGGAGAATAGTATGAAGTCTTTCTCAAAATTTGGACTAGTCAGTACATGAGCCTTTGTTAATGCTACTTTGATGTCTTCAAAAGATTTCCTAGTCTCGGGGATCCACTTTATTTCATTAACCTTTTTCATCATATTGGTAATATGTTTTATGATCTCAACCAAATTGGGGATGAATCTCCTTAGGAAGTTTACTTTGCCCAGGAAAGATTGTAGCTTCTTTTTTCTTCTGGGTTTGCCAATTTTTAAAATCCCTTCAACTCTGTTGGGGTCTACCTTTTTCCCTTCTTTCAAAATGATGTGACCCAACAACTTTCCTTCTTCCATGGAGAAATTTGAATTTTTAGGATTCAGAGAGATCTTTAACTTTCTGCATTTTTGAAACACTCTTTTGAGATGTTTGATATGTTCTTCGTCTAAGGCAGAATACACAGTGATGTCATCAAGGTAAAGAACAATGAATTTATCCTTTTCGTCAACAAAATCTATATCCAAAGCCCTTTTAAATGTCGCCCCTTCATTCATAATACCAATCAACATCTTGGCATACATAAATGTTCCCCATGGTGTGGTAAATGTAGTTTTTTCTTGGTCATTAGGGTGCACCATAATCTGATTATACCCATAAAAACCATCTAACATTGACATCTTTTGAGAGCACACTACCTTTTGTAAAATGTGATCCATTTTAGGTAATGGATAATGGTCCTTTAGAGACACCTTATTTAGATTTCTGAAGTCTACACACAACCTAATTTCTCCACTCTTTTTTCTAACTGGCACCAGGTTGGCTACCCATTTGGAAAACCTCAGGGACACTATGATTTTTGCCTCAAACAATTTCTTTACTTCTTTCTCTATTAATGGTAACAGTAGGGGGTTTATTCTTCTTAATATCTACTTGAATGGCTTGTGATATTCTTTGATTGGGATAACATGCTGGATTATATTGGTATCATAAAATTTCAACTCATCATAGCTCCAAGCAAATACATTAGGGGATTCTTTCATTAATTTTACGTACCTCTGTTTGACTTTAGGGCTGATCTTCTTTTACAACTTAACAATCTTTGGATCCTCTAGAGTTCCGATATTGCAATCTTCCACATCCCCTTCATTTACTGTAATCTTTGGGCTTCTGAACATATCATTATTATCAAATAGCTTCTCTAATGGTATTGGGCCTTTAGGAATGATGTTACTTTTCAACTGTACAATATCTCTGCCAAAAATCTGGTTGTCGAAATATCCTTCCTTTGTGAAAGCAGCTGCATCCACCTCAACATCGGAGTATTCATCATCAGTGTTTAAGTTATAAAATTCATTCTCCATTTTTAGAAAAATTTCTATATGTTTGTCGTTCTCAAAGATTTGCCATTGCTTCATATTGTTTGGTATTGCTAGCCTATACTTGACTTGAACCTTGTAGATTTTTTTAGGGAAAATTGGGACTTTGAACACTACTGCTGAAGTAGCTAAGGCATCAAAAACCTAATTTTGTTCTCTTGGTATTGCTGAAAGATTACATTCTAAAAATTTCTCAAGGAGGTCTAGTACCAGGTTTCTGTAAGCCCTCATTCTAGGCTATTTTGCTTGGTAGATTCCTTTGATCTGATTTATGATAAGATCAGAGTCTCCAAGCACAACAATCCTTTTGGCACCTAATTCTTCCAAATCTTTCAACCCCAATATTAATTATTCATACTCGTCCATATTATTGGTGCATTAAAAAACAAGCTTATAAGAACCTAATTTTGAGTCTCCGCTGGGATGATAGATCCACACGCCAGCTCCATCTCCTTCTCTGCATATAGCTCCATCAAAATTCATTTTCCATATCTAATCCTCTGCATCACCTTGTGACTCTAAAATTTCCTCCACCTACTGGTTAAGCTCATTTTTGTCAGCTATGATGATCTATGTTTCCTCTTCTTCAAAACATAGGTCATTGAAGAAGATAGATGACCCCAATTTGGTTTCTACTAAATAGATAGGATGATTGCTCGGCTAGGATTTATTGCTGACCATATATTTAAGAAGAACCTCCCTGTATAATATTCTGTCTTGACCAAAGACAGGAATAGGAGCATATGACATATCCATCTGGAGGGTTCCTTTTAGTTTTTCAACCCACGACCTGGACAAAACCATACCGAATTTTGGAGGGATATCAACGACCACTTTGTCCATCACCATATTCTTAGCTGAGATTTGTGCTAAGGAAACCACCATGTATTTGATCATGCCAAGGCATTTCACCTGTCTTGAATCGAAGGAGAATAGGTCCTTATAAGTTCTTGTGACATCGAGACCTAATTGGTCCATGACCACTTTGGGCATCAGGTTGTGAGATGCTCCAGAATCTAGCATAACATTGTGCATAATCATGTCATGGATTTTCAAGATGACATAAAAAGGAGGGAATTCTTCATTTTCGCTGCTTTCTTCTACTCTTGGCCCAAATAGGATGGTTGGGTGATCATCTTGTATGTTTAGGGTATCAGAGGTTTGCCCCATCTTAATCATCTTAATGATATGATTTCTGTACTCACTATTTTTTATCAATTCATTAAATGGTACTGAAATATTTATTTTAGCCATTTCACTTTCAAAATCAAAAGAGAATGAGGTTTTCTCTACCTCTTTGGTGATCATTTCTCTTCTTGTTAATAATTTCTTCTGAGGTTCTTACTTCTGCTTCCCCTTTTCCACAGTATCCTTTGCAGCTAAATCTTTCACAGTAAAATCCTTAGCAGTTGAATCCTTTCCAACATAATCTCTTTTGGGTTGACTCGAGGAAGGTATGTTATTATGAGATTATTTGGTGGGATTCCCCTTTGAAGAGTTACCCTTTGGAGGGTTTGGAGGTATATTTTTATTTCAAAGGTTATATTGCCTTTGGAATTGCATGATGGCATTTTGCAGTCCAGTCTCATAATCTTCCCTTTCTACTGATACCCTTTCTTCTTCATCTTGAAAAAAGATCTCACTTGAATCCATGAACTAGTCGTGTTCTTCTTTGGTAAAAAATACCTCTGTTTATTTATCATTATAATAGTTCACTTTGTCTTCAAAATATCCATCATAATCCTCATTCACATAATTGTTTTGAAAAGGAGGCCTTATTTTTTGTTTCCCTTGATTTCCTTGGTTTCCCTAATTTGCCTGGTTTCCCTGATTTGTCTGGTTTCCCTGATTTGCTTGATCTACTTGAGCTCCCTGATTTCCCTGATTTCTCATCTCTCTATGCCTAATCTGAGGGATATCTAGTCTTCTCAGATTTTTGGGTGGGCCATCAACCTGTTCTCTAGGATTAGCCCTATTTCCTAGAGCCATTATTTCCATCATCTGCTCCATGTTTCTCATCATTGCTTCAAATATATCCTCTGAAGTTTGTGACATCGAAGGATGTGCTCTCTCCTGGGTTTTGTTCGAGTCTCTACTAGAGTTATTTTTCATCTTCCCTAAATCCATCAGGTTCACTTCTACCTCTATGGCATTGGTTGTCATGTCATCCAATGTGGCAGATCTTCTTTCTCTTAATAATAAAGTGAAGTCACTTTCAAAGGAATCAACATATCAGGAATCACATTATACACTTTCATGAATCTAACTGAAAATTCCTGCATCGCTTCATCAGGTGATCTCTTCATATTGTTGTACTGGGTCAACAACTGGAGGGGATTTTTCTTATCTCCCCATTTTGCAAGGAAGCTTGTTTCAAAGGCTTTGAAATATGCGATACTACCTGGTGGAAGGGCTGTCAACCACTTCCTCACATCTCCTGTAATACTTTGCGTAAAAAAACTCATTTTTACATCTTCAAAGTATACTTCTTCCAAGTCTACGAAATCATTGAACCAGTCTAGATGCTTCTGAGCCAATGTATTACCTTCAAAGTCATATAGTTTGATCCTTAGGTTGTAGTCTTGAGGCAAATCATGCAATTGAGTAGGCAGTATGAGGGGAGAAAATATGGCTTCCATGGATGTGGTGAGGGGTTGGAGAGGGTGTTGATTTCGAGTAGGGATCACTATAGGCTTGACAAAGGTGGCTAGAATAAGATCCTAGAATCTCTTTTCATCAAATATGGTCTCGTTTAAATGAGATTCATATTTTGTCATGAACAGGGATTGTTCAAATATCATGTAAAACTCAAGGTCTTCAATGCTAGTCACTCCATCTTTGGGAAAAGAAAAATATCGGTCTGGATGCAACAATGGGGTTACTAGATTTCCTTTTCTTTTATACACGATCTTTTCCAGGTCAGACACAGGGATTGTAGCTTCTGGGTATGGGTTTCTCATGGTGTGGATTTCTCAGGAGATAGAATTTCTATCTCACACGGTGTGGTGCAACTAGTCTCTGAGTAATGGATTCACCAGGGTAAAAATAATCTCAGCCAATAAGGTATTTGATCCACTGTCACTCTCAGGGATCAAACTAAAGCTTTAAGTCATTTTCCCAGGGAAAATTTTTTAATTTTGTCCCCGACAACGGTGCCAGAATGTTAGCACTCTGTAAATTTTTTTTGGCTAATAGAAAAATGATAGAGGTAATTGTTTCAACCATATTTAGAGCTGAGGCACTAGCCTGCTGAAATCAAAGAGGGCTCTCTCATGTCACTTGATATTTCTTTGGAAATCGGTGGCTAGATTTGGTTTGTTTTGGGGTTTTTTAATAAAATTGTTGGCAAGGAAGGGGAGGAACACTCAGGGCTATGGAGTCAAAATTCTGAAAGTGAATGAAAATAATGCATCAGCTGGTAGAACTCTCCACAGGATAAAGGTTAAATGAGGCAATGAATCTGAGTTATTGTTGAATTTAAATATAGTGTAGGAAGATAAAGAAAACAAATAACTACATCAGAGGATTACTAAAATGAATTAGGAATAAGTTAAGAAGACAATCACACAGTTTAAATTGTTGATCCAGGTGGATATCGGTGGCCACCCACCTTTTCCAACTTTTTTCTGGCAATTTTGGTAATTTACTATTTTTAGCAGTTTTTTGGGTCCTGAACTTCCGGAGTCGTTTTGAGGCCGTAAACGACGTTTTTTGGGGAAACTAGGAGAAACATGGAAAGAAGCTCGATGTTTCTCACTCAAAAATTGTATTCCTCAGATAGATATTTCCAAAGGTGTATTGAGCACCCCAAACAGAGATCGCATGCAAAAGTTACGCCCCTGAGAAGTTGACATATCAACTACCTCCATCGGGGCCCACAAACCTTTTGGATTTTCATCTTCTGGGGTTAGGGTTTTGGATTTTCCTTATGTTAAAAATGCCCTTAGAGCCTCATTGTAAAAATAATCTTCTTGGAAATGCGAGTAGCCATCACATCTCTTCTCAGAGATAAGCTGCCACCATTCTAATGAGTCTTTCACTATGTATTTTTATAGTCTGTAAATTTCTTTCATTAATAGAAATCGTGTATTACTATATATCTGTGTTTATGGTTTCATCTCTGATACATTTTTGTTATATTATTGGATATCTGCAATATCTCTGTGCATTTCTTTATTATATCTTCGCTCTCATTTCCTGACAAAAATAATCCGAATCAGTGGTATCAGAGCAGGCTTCTCTTGATCGTTTTTTTAGTGAATGTCCCAGACAAGGTCCAAGTATAGAAAGTTGGGTCTCAAGCTTGTATCTCTTGAAGAC
Organism: Picea glauca; assembly: GCA_000966675.3. Classification (NCBI taxonomy): domain Eukaryota; kingdom Viridiplantae; phylum Streptophyta; class Pinopsida; order Pinales; family Pinaceae; genus Picea; species Picea glauca. The sequence continues at coordinate 253,245 of JZKD02S2230211.1, forward strand.
AATCACTCTCACACACCCAAGAAACCCTCAATGGTAGAAGAAAATAAAAACAACAGAGTAGGCGATTCTATCAATCTGTTGCTTGAGAAATATCTCACGCGACAGAGGGATGGAATGATGGAGAATTTTTCCCACATCCTTCAATGCATGACAATAAAAACATGCACATATTCACCAAGAGGTCACTTTGGAAGAACCTCACCATTAAGGGTACAAGTTAATTTTGATATTCCTGTATTTGAAAGACAGATAGATGCAGAAGCCCTAAACAAATGGTTAAATATTCTAGAAGGTTATTTCTATGTTCACAATTTTTTCGATAGAGAAAATATCACCTTCTCACTCCTTAAATCTCTCCCTCATGTCAAACATTGGTGGGAAACTTACTGGGAGAAAAGTTCCATAGAGGACTTTGGAATATATGGGGCCGAGCCCAGTTGGGATTTATTTGTGGATGCGGTAAAGGACCAATATTACCCTATTGGAAACTATGAGGATGAGTACATGAGATGGACCACACTACGGCAAGAGAGGGGCCAAGCAGTGTCAGAGTTCACCTATAACTTCCATACCTTGCGCACCAAGCTGGGTATCAAAGACTCCGAGCGATATTTGGTTCTAAAATATTGGGGGGCTCTACACAGATACATCCAAACTGAAATGGATTTTCTGGATATCTCATCACTCGATGTTGCGTATCGATATGCTGTTAAAATCGAGCAGAAATTTAAGCACCAGAACAGATGGGAGTTCAGGTCTGCAAGTCTGCAACAACCAAAGTATGAGAAAGACAACCCTAACATACAGTCTCCTAAAAACCATTCCAAGCCACAAGAAAAGAAGCGTCATGGGAAGACAAAGAAGGAGACCGAAAAATGGTGTGATTTCCACAAAATCACCTAGCACAACACCGATGAATATCACTCAAAATAGTCATTGGTGGCCGAGATCAAAGTCAAGGACCTAAACCCTGATTCAGAATCTGATTCTGAAAATACTGGTAAAAGACAGATTATCAACACAGACCCCACTACTATTGTTGTGACTGCAACAATTCAACCAGAAGAACCAACAAATCCTGAATAGGGAGAGCACCTTTTTCATTCACTATTGTGGGTGAAGGGGACCCCTCTGCATTTTATTGTTGATGGTGGAAGGCAAAAAAACCTCATCTCAGCAAAGGTCATCAAACAGATGGGATTGTCAAAAACACCACACCCACAACCATACAACATCAGGTGGCTTCGCCAAGGACGAGATATTCGTGTTAGCTAGCAATGTCGATTGTCATATGGCATTCATCCTTTCAAGGATGAGGTATTATGTGATATTTCCCCATTGGATGTTTGTGATGTTTTGTTGGGCCAACCATATATGTGGAAGCACCATGCTATTTATGAGTCTCGACCCCGTAGTGTCATTTTTAGTATGGGGGATCATCTCTACAGAATACCAGAGGTAGTTCCGACTACTATTCCACCTAAACAATGTCACAAGGTAGTATCTCATACTATGAAATTCAGCTTCTTCATAATCTGTTCAAAGGGTGAAAAGAAGGATAGTGCAACCACTACAGCCTCGGCCCAAGCACCTTCTATTCAACAGAAGCAGGTCGAAAAGATTGTAACAAAATGTAAATATTCCTTCTACACATAGTCATCTTAGATAGCCCTACTGGTTGAAAAGATTCAACCCCACCAACAACAAGTTCATGACAACCTTCCACAAGCTAAGCAACACAACTTCTCCAACAAGGCAAGTAGCTCATCAAGATGCAGATTCAACAAACGCTTTTCCCTCTCCTCTGGGCACTCAACGAAATGGAGACCATTGCTTCCTAAGGAGGGAGGATTGATCCAGGTGGATATCAGTGACCACCCACCTTTTCCAACTGGCTCAAAACAAGTTTCTAGAAATTTTGGTAATTTACTATTTTTAGCAGTTTTTTGGGTCCTGAACTTCCGGAGCCGTTTTGAGGCCCTAAACAATGTTTTTTGGGGAAACAAGGATCAACATGGAATGAATTTCAATGTTTCTCACACAAAAGTTGTAGTCCTCATATAGATATTTCCAATGGTGTATCGAGTGCCCCAATCAAATATCGTATGCAAAAGTTATGCCCCCGGGAAGTTGACGTATCAACTACCTCCATTAGGGCCCACAAACCTTTTGGATTTTCATCTTCTGGGGTTAGGGTTTTGGATTTTCGTTATGTTAAAAAGGCCCTTAGAGCCTCATTGTAAAAATAATATTCTTGCGAATGTGAGTAGCCGTCACATCTCTTCTCAGAGATAAGTTTCCACCATTCTAACGAGTCTTTCACTCTGTATTTTTACAGTCTCTGTACATTTATTTCATTAATAGAAATCACGTATTATTGTATATCTATGTTTATGGTTGCATCTCTGATACATTTATGTTATATTATTGGATATCTGCGATATCTCTGTTCATTTCTTTATTATATCTCCGCTCTCATTTCGTGACGAAAATAATCCGGATCAATTGCTTAAGCCAAGAGCATCACAAGATGAATTTTGGGCCTTTAACTCTCCAATTTAAACAGAAGAAAATGTAAATAAAATGACAGGTTATGGGAAATACATACGATGAAGGGAAACAAAGCTCATATCACCACCCTTTAGAATATTTTCATAGAGTCTTCAAAATCTTCTGCATTTATATTCAATTCAAATTCATAAAATTTACAAATACAGTTTGATACAACCAAAAGGTGCTCTTGCACTTCTGCGAACATTGATTCATTCAAGTGTCCCAATATTTATACAATTCAATTACAATGTTTGAAACTGAAGCATTTCAACTTCTGAAACTGACTAAAACTATTCTGATTGTCAGTTTGGGTATATGAACTGATTTACAATGATTAACAAAAAGCGTTTCAAAATTGAGGACCAATTTCTCTAACTACTCGGCTTCCTCCACGCCATCTATCTCGCTCTGTTCTTCTACCAGATCTACAAATTTGGTGACACCTGGGGATCACTTACTGGTTCTGGGGATATTGCATTTTTCCTTAGCCAGCCACACGATTCCTTCCAAATCAAATCAGAGGGGATTTCGTAGTCCCTCATATCTTTAATCAAAATATCCAAGTCAATACACGTGGCATAGGAAATAGTCGACATGCCAACTTTCATTGTTTTTAACTTATTCAAAATTTCAAAGTCTGTAGCCAAATACTGTACCAAACTTGGGCCTTTCAGACTTTCTTCCATAGATTCAAATTTAGAATGGTCCATTTTGCACTGAATGAGGAGAGAATTGTAGTCTTATGGTCCATTTTGCATAGCTTTGTTCTGGACCGATATGAGCAGGTTGTGCTTGGCGATGATCCTCCTGGTCGAAATGATCAATGCAGTCATGTCCTTTACTCTGATAGTTTGGAGATCGGTAGTTGGCACACAATTTAGCAAGTCAATAGAATTTTGGGCCCATTCTGAGGGCTTCTTGGCTAACACTTCATTAATAATAGTACACCTACTCTGAGCTGTAGCAACCACGTTGTCTTTTTCATTTATAAAATTCAGATAAACCCTAAATTTAGCAGCCTCTATAGCAATAGCATCCCATATCACATGTTTGGCTCCTTGTAATAGTGTTTTTCCCTTTAACCTAGTTTTCAACTTGCTCACTCTCTCTTGCAAATCTTGATTATCTTTGTGGAGTTGAGCCATCTTCTCATATTTCACTTTCATTTATTGTTTCAAATTTTCTATGACCTCTTTGATACCCTTGATATCCCCTATTTTTAAGCTTACCTAGGACATAGCTTGGACTAACCCCTCAGTGCTTGACCCAACCTCTGTATTAGCAGGTACAATGACAACCATATATGATGTTACTGCATGTGCATGTGATCAATTCTCTTTCTCCTTTTCCAGCTACAACACTTTAGCTTTGTAATTGAGTGCCTCTTGTCTGAATGCTTCATTCTCCCGTTCCAAAGCATCCAACTCTGATGTATGTGGATGATTTGTAGGGGACATCTTCAGCTTTTTGTTTAGGCTTTGGATCATCTTATCTTTCTCATTTAGATAAGATTTTACCCCTTGAGGGACTTCAGAATCTAACCTTTTGACATGTGTCATCCAGGCTTTGCTGGATGCCTTTTCCTGCTTCAATTGTCGATATAGTTTGAGTGCATGCGTTTTCAATATTGCAACCCTCGGACCTAAGCTCAGATAATCGAAATATAGCATGTCGCTGACATTCCTATGGAGCTTTACTTTGTTAGGGGTGCCAATAATTTCATATTGCATTTTGATCTCAGACACCTTATCATCATCAACCACTACTATGTTAAATGTCTTTATTTACACATCCTTGACTGAGAGTAAAGAATCCTTATGCGGGGAAGTCTTCTCTACTTCAGGAAAAAGGTCTCTTATTTCACTATTGGCCATACTTTCCTTCATAGCATACTGGTTCATTAAATCTTCCTTGGACAGATAAACTGCCCTAGGTGTTTGGCTAAATATGTGTTTCCTCATGCTAAAAACCTTTGTGCTTCTTTCACTTTGTGGCATGCTTCCTGTAACAAAATATTCATTCTTGGTTTCACCTTCCACTATCTCCATGCATGTTTTCCCTTTGGGATCTTCTTCTTCCAGGTTGACTATTTGAGAGGATGATGTGATTTTCATTTTCTTGAGTGTATCTTGCTGGCTACTGGCACCCAAGGCCTCTGAACTGCGCCTCTTATTATAGAAACTCATTTTAGGAGCTTTGACAACCAACCTAGGGGAAGGTTTCTGTGTTGGGCTTTGTTGAGAGGTTGTTTCTCTATGTTTTGTCTGATCATGCTACAGAGTGACCTCCATATATACACATGTTTCTATATTGGCTAGCTTATCGAATCCTTCAACCAACTCACGTTCATAGCGGCCTTGTTTTCTCGCCAATATCCTCTTCGATATGATTTGATGCGGATCATATTTTCTCCCCTACAACTATGTGAACCCAAAATCACTGAGTTTGGATTGGATTTGAGGAAAACAAGACTTGTTATTTATCCCAGAGGGTCCAACTATGAAAGGAAACTTTAGTTAGAAGCCTTGTGCGCTTTAAAAAAAAGGGTCTATCTCTGAGATGATCCTTTGTCTTATGAACTCCAAAGAAAATATTCCGGGAGTCAGAAAGACTGGTAAAAGATAAGGTCCTTCCTGATAGCCATGTACCCAGATCACAGTAGATTGTATGAACAACATCCAATATACTATCTTGCTCTCTGGATTTGGTTATAAAGAGATTTTCATTTCCTCCAGAACCCTTGGCAGATCTGAACCGAAAATAAGACTATACACCCTGGACATAATCTTATTGATGAAAATAAACATGGTGATCCTTTTACACTCATTTGAAATAAATGTAGTCATAGAAAATTTGATTTTGTTAGATTCCAAAAACATTCTCAACAAGTGCATGTAGTATCTAAAGTGTCTCAATGAATTGAAGTTAACCAACTATTGATGCATATTGTCAGTGATAATTTTTTCAAAACTGACACAACTCGACTAACTAGACAGAAAGAAAATCAATAGGAAACCTAACATGACTTGTACCACAAACTTGTCGTTGTCCAACCCTAAAATTTGACTTAGCAGAGAACAAGCCCACTGGACTTCGATGAGCATGACGCTTACATTGGAAGGTAATGAAAGACTCTCTGGATGTTGTTCAAGCTTTACAATGGTATGCAGAAACAGGGTTTTTACTTCTGGTGGGCATTCTCTATAGATCATGATCATTTTCTATTCCTCGAAGGGCTTTGACACTGTGGGGGATGACTTTGGTATACTAAGGGTGTGTCAGAGTGATGGAATGTCTATTTCACATAAAACCTCTGACCCTTATTTATTCAAAATCACTCTTTCTTCCTGAGAATATCGCTCTACACAACAACTTACAAATTCAAGGAAAGTAAAGACTACTTCTAGGATCTAAGGGGTGATGGAGGCTTGAGCCACTTCGAGGAAAGGTATGCATGTTCCTACATTGTCTAACAAATTCGATCTGGATACATAAATTGGAGAAACTGTTATCTTTGTGTCGAAAACATCAGAGTCTCTGTCAATTAGGGCTTCTTCTCTAGAGGAGATGTCTTGTTCATTCACGAATAAAACAACAATATTAGTGGCCATGGTGAAAAATACATGTTAAGCAATGAAGGAAGCACGAATCTAATTTAGTCCCGAGCTTGAGTTTCAAATGGATGCTTTGCACCAATTTCTAAACATTTGAGTGCTTCAAAATATCATAAAATAATGTCAAGGGAGTTCCTTTTATACTTTCCCATCAACATAGGGGTTTGGAGAAAACGGTTTTAGGCATACCACTTTTTGCTAAAATGTACCTCTAGAGGCGATAGGTGTCTACAGATAAAACCATGATGATTTTCCTTGGCCCGCCTGTAACACCCTGTTTCCCCCAGATTGTAAATATAACTGAACTAGCCGAGAACTATGGCAAAACTCATCAGTGTGAATGATGTGAGTGGACCTTACAAAGAAGGTCGATGAATGTAAATAACATTATGAAATTATATTGCAGGACTGCTGAGAGGGGATGTACGGAAAAGAGACCACGATGGTGGTGGAGGGCACCTTGAAAAAGGGGCGTTAACTTCCGCCGAGAATTAAAAAAAAGACCGTATTTGGACTCCACTGGCCCGGAGAACCAGAAGCGGCTCGCTGGCTCCAAATCTAATGCCTCGCAGGTTGGTGGGTGGACGGCTTAATGGTGGATGGGATGGTGAACCGCCCATTCATGGAGCCGTTAGGCCCGATCAGACGCGAGGGGAATCGTGCCACACGCAACCTCGTGAGAGGATAAGGCGTATGGCTGGAACGATTAACGGGAGCAGAAGCGAGGGGAACTCTGGCAATTTTACGCAGAGTGAGTGATCGCAGAGAGGAAGGATTGCAACCTTCGCTCCTGGGCACTGGCAGGCAGAGAGATGCAAGTCTCAGGACACCGTGGTCTCAGCTTGGGGGTGGCTAGTGGTAAATCCATTTGGAGTCGCTACGCCTACGGTTGGGTGGAAACGATCACCCCTCTCAGCAGTCGTTTCCATTACCGAACTTATTTCTGATAAGTGTTTTGCTCTTATTGCATCTTGAATTTATATGCTGACAAGTATGATTATAGATTTGTGGAATTGTACATGTTTTTCCTGTGTAAGAATGTTTGTGCAGTAATTGATGGCAAAGAGTAGATATTAGCTCATAGAACTGTGAAATTGTAAAGGGTTGAAGCATGAGAATACTCGCGTAATGTTTGGTAGGAATAAGTTGACATATGCTTATCGCTGAGAATAACATGCACGACGTACATTGTTAAAATGAAGCCAATCATGCCCAGCTATTCTCGGGAAGTTGTCTTCCTTTATCCGTTCCCGGGCTTACCCCGGTAAGGATCTCTTCACAGAGATACCCGCCTTGGAAAGGCTCACCATGAACCCAGAATAAGGATTCGAATGAATAAGGCCTTATTAGCCCTGCACGAGGAGGAACGACTCTAGTAAGGTTCCAAGACAGTAGTGTTGTGAGGAGTGGCGGGTCGACGGAGGAGATCTCGTCGGGTGAACCATAGTCATTCACGACCCTTAGATTGACGGATGCAACGTAGGCGTTGTATACCTCGCCCCTTTGCCCTCTGCCCTCGTGAGCAACGAGAGATTGGGATCGTAAACCCCAAGACCCCAAAAGAAGAAAATATGGACCGTTAGATTTCGGTCCAATTACCTGTCAGTCGTTGGATATGGAGAAGCGGCGTAGGGGTTAAGCGTAGGGGTAGTCATGCGAGGAAATGACCTGGACCGTCGGATCTTAGATCATAGTTCCGACGACTGTCAGATTTCGAGAAGATGCACTGGAGTTAAACCCTAGTGTGCAGAGAAGGAATCCTAGCCGTTGATCTCGACAGGACACGTGTCGACATCCTGGAAGGCATCGGGATTTCTCTCATCGGAGATCGGGGAATCGGGGTTCCCAGAGACAAGAGATTTGTGTACAAGGAAATCGCGATACGCGATTCTCCGATACAATTAGGACC
>JZKD02S2230211.1:266989-295123 GCA_000966675.3 Picea glauca
CAGTAATTGATGGCAAAGAGTAGATATTAGCTCATAGAACTGTGAAATTGTAAAGGGTTGCAGCATGAGAATACTCGCGTAATGTTTGGTAGGAATAAGTTGACATATGCTTATCACCGAGAATAACATGCACGATGTACATTGTTAAAATGAAGCCAATCATGCCCAGCTATTCTCGGGAAGTTGTCTTCCTTTATCCGTTCCCGGGCTTACCCCGGTAAGGATCTCTTCACAGAGATACCCGCCTTGGAAAGGCTCACCRCGAACCCARAATAAGGATTYGAACGAATAAGGCCTTATTAGCCCTGCACGAGGAGGAACGACTCTAGTAAGGTTCCAGGACAGTAGTGTTGTGAGGAGTGGCGGGTCGACGGAGGAGATCTCGTCGGGTGAACCATAGTCATTCACGACCCTTAGATTGACGGATGCAACGCAGGCGTTGTATACCTCGCCCCTTTGCCCTCTGCCCTCGTGAGAAACGAGAGATTGGGATCGTAAACCCCAAGACCCCAAAAGAAGAAAATCTGGACCGTTAGATTTCGGTCCAATTACCCGTCAGCCGTTGGATATGGAGAAGCAGCGCAGGGGTTAAGCGTAGGGGTAGTCATGCGAGGAAATGACCTGGACCGTCGGATCTTAGATCATAGTTCCGACGACCGTCATATTTCGAGAAGATGCGCCGGAGTTAAACCCTAGTGTGCAGAGAAGGAATCCTAGCCGTTGATCTCGGCAGGACACGTGTCGATGTCCTGGAAGGCATCGGGATTTCTCTCATCGGAGATCAGGGAATCGGGGTTCCCAGAGACAAGAGATTTGTGTACAAGGAAATCGCGATACGCGATTCTCTGATACAATTAGGACCGTCCATCATTTGAGGGACGCGTGTCAATGGATCCAACATAGTCGGGGTTCGGCATATCGGGGTTTTCGAATACAAGAAAATCTTGCCATACGGAGTCGCGAACCGCGAAACCCCAATGAGTGGGAGTCAGCTGTCAAGTCCACACGTGGAGGAGGACGGAACTGTAAGGAGGACGCGTGTCAAGCACCTGGAAATAGTCGGGAGCACCGTAGGAAAATCCCGGTACCATCATAGCCGTCCGTCTGCGGGGACAGGTGGTAAAAGGTCGGGCGCCGTCGGCGTTTTGATCATCGGAGTTTCGACGGTGAGAAAATTGTGCAACAGGAAATCGCGATCCGCAATTTCCCGATAGGATCTCAAGAGGAAGAGAATCGACGACTTGCAACCCATGTGAAGTTTCGCAAAATCCCGAGGACCGTCCGATCGTGGAGGAGTTGCGCGGGAGATAACCCGTGAGCTTAGGGGTGGAGAACCAATGTCCATCGGTCTTCGGGGTTTCGGCATTCGGGGATTGATAAGGTGAGAGTTCTACACCTCGTGAAATCGCGAGTCGCGATTCCCCAAATCAATCGAGGCCATCGATCGGGACGGGGACACGTGGCGAAGGATCCTGAGGAGTCGGGATTCAGGGTTTGGCAAGGTCTGTGACCTTGTGCACCAGGAACCGCGAATTCCCAAATTGCGATTTCCCGATAGCCGAGTGGAGGACAGGTGGCATCGGACTTTGGGGTTTCGGCGTTCGGAGAATCGGGGTTCTCGACGTCAAAGGGCCCTGCATCGCAGATTCGACATCCGCGAAATCCCGAAGTGACGTGGCGTGTGGGACCGTGATCGTCGGTGGAGTACAGGTGGAAGTATATCAGAGTTCGGGGTTTGGGGATTCACCGTGTAAGTGAACCACGTCATTTCATGTGTCGATTTCCCGATAGGGTAACCTTCGATAGAGGGAAGTGTTGACCCGTTGACCATCGGGGATCGGGGTTTTGTCGTGTATGTAAATTGTGTTCGCGTGAATCGCGAACTCCCGAGTTGCGATATCCCGATACAGAACCAGGGATTGGCATTTCACTAATGCGAAGTTTAGGATATCTCCCATGTAAGGGAGATAATTCCCAGAATTTTTAAAATTTTGGTAGTGGGTGTGTTACACCGCCCTCGACTGATTAATCTTTGCGTTATTTCAATCATCGATATGAGCTTCAACCGTTGATCTGAATCGCTCTAATATCTACGGTCCACCTTGATCCAAAAACTTTTGAGATAAGGGGTTGGAGAAAGTGGTTTTAGTCAGATTTCTTTTTTCCCTAATGTACCTCTATAGGCACCATGTGTCCACGGATAAAACCAGGACAGTTTTCCTCGGCCCGCCTTCGAGTGATTATTTTTCGCACGGCTTTATTCCTCGATATGCGCCTTAGACATTGATCTGGGCCACTTTCAAGATAGACGGTCCACCGAGTCCTACCTTTCGCGCCTCCACGATACTTGTTCATACGCCACCAGATATAGCCTGATCCTCCAAACTATCATACTTCCATAGAAATATATTTCTTTGCTAAAATTTTGCAACTTGGATTCCATTCGAAATTTTTTATGGTGATAACACCTTCTTTAGGAAGGGAGGCCACTCTCAGCCAGTTTACCCCATTTGTATGTATATTGGATGTTTGACTTTTGGTGTGCTCTTTTATTACTAGTCGGCCTTAGGATATATTTTTTATCTTTAGAGTCTTAAGTCATCGTGGAGTTGGACCTATCTCCCCACCAATCCTGTCTCTTGTTACAGTTACCATTGGATTTCAAGTCTTTGCCTTCTAAAAGGTGTATAGTTATTAGGCGTGGTACACACACATCCACTGTTCAGACTTGTGTTTCTACAAGGATGAGTACTGAGCCTAGTCTTTAGAACACTAGGAGCCCTTCGACTCCCACACCCACTATAGTTAATGGCACCCCTTCGACTCCTGCAACCACAATGGTTGTAGTGCCATAGGTACGTATCATTACTATGTCTCAACCTATAGTGGATGCTCAATATCTTGCCTCTAACCCTTTTGGGTCTCTTGGTCACTCACTGGGCTATAATGTTTAGTCCATCGTTATGGCCTCTAGTCCTTTTTCCTATGGTATGTTGAACTTTACTTCGCATTTTTTGAGTGCCATATCAGCTGCTGACACTAAAGATAGAATTGGGCTTGGGGGAACTAAACCTCCTTATACTCCATTTATGTTTGGTGGGTCTCAAATCCCTAAAACAACTCCTAATATGGGAGGCATTCCTGCTTTTAACCCCAAGTCTAATTCTCATGCTTCTGGGTGGAAGAACCAACCTGGTGGACAAGCTTATGCTCAAGTTTGGTCCTACACCCCTACCTCCTTGGTGTCAATTCTGAAAAATACATTTGGTATGATGAATCCACCTCTATCCTATGGATTCCCACTCAAAGGAGGTTAGTTTCACACTTTGGGAAACCCCCAACCTGGATCCACTCTGGTTGGGGGCAATTTTCATAACCCCCAACCCGGATCCACTTCGGTTGGGGGAATTTTTTATAACCTCCAATAGAATATTCCTGTTGGAATGATTCCCAACCAGAATTTCATGAATCATCCCATAGGAGGGCCTTATAATCCCAGACAGAGCCATGGTTCTTACCAGAACCCTGGATGGGCTACAATTCCTCAATCAAAATATTTTTCGGGAGCTTGGGGCCAGATGTTGCAGCCCCGTCTCCCTTTTCTGGCCGTACTTAATCTTCCAGAATTATTGAAGTTGATGAATGAACCTGTGAGTCATGATCCTACATGGCCCCCCGTCCCCACCAAGTTTCCTTAATACATCCCAAAATTTGAAGGTAACAATGGCGAGGATCCTAGTGATCATGTTACTACCTTTCACCTATGGTGCTCCTCGAATTCCCTTAACGAAAATTCTATTCAGTTGATATTATTTCAATGCACCCTCATTGGTTTCGCTGCAAAATGGTATATCGAGCTACCTAGGGGGGAATATGGGACTTTTAGTCATATGGTATTGGTCTTCCTTAACCACTTCTAATTGTCAGTTCATTACGATGTTGGCCTAGAAATTTTGTCGACTTTACACCAGGACACAACCACTAATATATCAGACCATATCAAGGAGTGGCATAGATAGAAGAGGTTTATTAAGACCCCCATACCCCCGTCCTTTAATTTAGAATGGTTTCTTAAGTTTTTTCACCATCCTATCTCTAAGGATGTTACAACAGCTGGGGTTACCATTGAGGAAGAAGCGATATTTAAAGTCTAGCAGTTAGATCTCATATACGCTTAATCTATGATGTTATACCACATTCTTCTGTACACACCATGATCAACTTATGACCCTAGAAAAAAGCCCGAACCTCATTCCTATGGCATTGTAGGTATCACTAATGTAAAGTCCGTAGACTCGGTGACAAGCCATTTGAAAGAGGTATCTCTAAACCAGTCTACAGGAGGGCCAACTTCGTCTGTGTATTCCAACCCCACTTAGTTGGCGGATGTATACTCTATGTAATCGTCAAAAAACCCAAATGGTAACCAAAAAATAGGTGAGAATAATAAGAAAGGACTTAATAATCATAAGGGTGAGAAAAATGGTAATAAACCCAAGGACAATGGTAATAATGAGAAGATGAATAATAATGTTGGAGAGGTAAAACGACAAAGACGTGAGGTGAAGTTTCATAGTAAGATTTGCATAGATGATCACCTTACCCATTAAACCCAAAACTTGCAGAAGATGCGAGGCTATTATCTCTACCACCCAACGTGCCAATGAATCCATTTCCACATAACCAGCACATGGCCTCGAGCTCCTCAAAAGATGCAAATGTGGCTGGTGGGAGTCAAAACCCGCCGTTTCAAGATGACAACTGTTTGTGTATCAATATGGTCGATGCGAAATTTCATGTAGCCACTCGATGTCGAGATTATAGCTCTTCACAAGATAGTCCTGGTCTATAATATCCTCCTCCTCCCAGAGAGATGAATTTACAGATTGAAAAACCAGAGCCACCACCTTGTATTCTGAAAGGAGTACTCAAGCGCTCTACCCACAATCCAAATGCTAGAGCCCTCTGAAACTACTCTGTTGTTGAGGACCTAGGTCAAACCCCTTGTGTAATGTCAGGTTTGGAGGTACTCCAGATGTGTCCTTCACATAGCAATGCCTTACTATCTATTTTAGGAGCTCTAGAACCCAGTGGCTCAAATGTTATCAAGTTTGACATCACAGATGTGAAGCCTTGCTTTCCTTACCATGTGGATTTCCAAATCCATGTGGAGTACTCAAAGTATACCATCAAATGCACGTTTTTTTATGAAATCATTGCTATGTGTGTGATGTCCCTGATTTGTTGGAAAGCTCTCAATTCTCCGATTCTTTCCAAGTCATTGAACACGTTGACTGCTTTTGATGGTTATTCCTTCCATCCTCACAATATTCTTCATGCCTTTATGGTCCAGTTAGGTGGGAATACAGTAGAGGTAGTTGATGTGCCTCTTGATTATAACCTGTTACTAGAACGCAATTGGACCTATGCTATGGTCATCGTCATATTGTATGTCTTATGTACTCTTTGTTTTTCTCATGATGGGAAGATCATGATGATCGACCAGTTATCCTTTGTGTAATCTATTCCTAATGCATCTATTGGACTGTCGATCCCTGTGATCAACAATTCTCAGTTGGCAACTGAGAATATTGGTGTCGAAATGTATTCTTCCCTTATGGGTACTTTCAACTTCACAGGACTGAGCCACCACATTTACGCCATGTCCAGTAGGCCCGTCTCAACAGGGAGGTCCATTCCTTTCCACACTTCTTATTTTAGTGATTTTTGGACCCTACCTTCCTTGAATTTGTCCTATGAAGGTTAGTTTCATGCTGGAATGACCATGCCACTATCGACAATAGATATTTCATATCAAGTTGATCTTGACTCTTCTGCCGATCCCGATCCTGTTACCTCACCGACAGATGAGGAGGATTCCATTCTTAGGCCCATGTCGGCCCCTTCATTATATTGTTCATGTGACAGTATAGATGAGACTTTGCCTTCAGACAAAGTTATCATTGAAGCCATGAATGGTTCCGACAAACCTTGGGATGATATGAATCACCGCTCTTATTTTCTCCCAGAGCTTGAAAGAATTGAACATAATGACTTTCGATCTACTTTGAGTGAGATAGTCGGTCATGCCCTAGTTCCACTTGATACACATGACATTTATGCCAAAGAAAATATGGCAAGTATTTCTCCTACCATCATGATCGATATATCTCATACCCCTAGCAAGGTTGAAAATGTAAATATTGGTGTAGATTGTTTTCCAAAAGAAATCCTGATCTACACTGAACTCTTCAAGGAATTCCAAGATGTATTTTCTTGGACATATAAAGAGATGTCAGGAATCAACTCTCGTATTTCTAAATATGAGATTAGAACTTATCCGTATGCTAAACCTGTTTGACAACATCTTAAAGATGTCAATCTTGGAAGGCCCATGCTATTAAGGAAAAGGTGGAGAAGCTACTTAATGTTGGCTTCATCTACCCAGTACCCTTGACTAAATGGGTAGCTAACCCCGTTCCTGTGAATAAGGAGCAAGGAAATATCCATGTATGTATGGACTTTCATGACATGAACAAGGCCTGTCCTAAAGAAAACTTCCCGACACCTTTCATCGATTAGATTCTCAACGAGTGTGCGGGAAGTGAAGTATTTTCTTTTATGTACAGATTTTCAGGATACAATCAAATTCAAATTAAACATAGGATCAACACAAGATGACATTTGTTTTTCCTTGGGGTATTTTCGCATACTGGAAAATGCCTTTCAACCTTAAAAACGTTGGAGAAACCTTCCAACATGCCATGACTTTCACTTTTCATGATATTAAGCACATAGTCGAAGCTTACCTTGATGATCTTGCTGCTCACTCTCGCAAGAGAGCAGATCACGCTATGCACCTTCGACTTGTTTTTGAAAGATGTCATTACCATAGAATCTAGTTGAACCTTCACAAGTGAATCTTTTGTGTTAGGTCTAGTCATCTTTTGGGTTTTCTAGTTTTTGAGACCAGGATCATGGTAGATCCATTAAAGGTTGAGGCAATGCTTCAATTGCCTCCCCTGTGCACGATTAGACAACTTCAAGGTTTACAGGGAAAATATGAATTTCTTCGTCAGTTTATAGTGAATTATTCCAATATAACTAATGGTTTCATGCATCTTTTGAAGAAGGACACCACTTTTATCTGGGATGAATGAGCCTAGGAGTCCTTCAATGCTCTGAAGAAATCCTTGGTATTGACGCCTCTACTGAAGTCTCCTGACTATAGTAGGGATTACTTGATTTATATCTTCGTGTTCGAGGAGACAATTGGTATGGTTCTGGTTCAGGAGGATGATGAGCTCCGCGAGCATGACATCTACTATCTTAGTTGAAGCTTAGTCGGTCCCGAGCTTAATTATTATCACGTTGAAAAGATACCTTTGGTTGTTGTTCACGCATTCCAACGTTTACGTCATTATATATTACTTTGCAAGACTATTGTGGTTACTAATATCAATCCATTTCAATATGTCCTTACCAGGCATATCATAGGGGGGAAATATAATAAATGGATTTTCATTTTACAAGAGTTTGATCTCGATTTTTCTTCTGCGAAACCGAAGAAATTGCTAGTCTTCGTGGAGTTAATATACAATTTTCCACGATTAGATGAGTATGTTATCCATGTTGATTCGTTTGCAGATGAAAACATTTTTATTTTCTCATTGTTTGACCCTTGGTCTGGAGACATTGTTCTCTATCTTCAAACTTTGAAGTTCCCTGAACATCTCTGATGAGATGACTGACGATGTGTAAGGTACCAAGCTAAGAAGTATAATATCGTTAGTGACACTTTGCATCACTGAGGAGTAGAAAGTATCTTGCATAGTTTTTGAACTCATGGAGAGGTCAAGTCAGTTCTGAATGATTTCCATAGTGGGGCTTGTGGTGTTCATCTCTCCGGGCTTGCAACAACCCAAAAAAATTTGTGAGTCAGTTATTTTTGGTCTACTATATTTAAAGATTGTATTGAAGCAGTTAAGAAGTGTCACCCCTGCAAGGTGTTCACTTGAAAAATTTGCTTGCATCCAATCCCTCTTCGTCCAGTCATTACCGTCGGGCCCTTCACCATGTGGGGGGTGGACTTTGTGGATTGCAACCCAACTTCAGCTTGGGGGCATCAAAAAATTATCGTGGAAATCGACTACTTTACCAAGTGATCCAAGGCCATGCCTACAGTTAAATCCAATGGGAAGACTACTGACTTCTTCGTATTCAATCAAATTATCGTCTGGTTCTGTATCCCAAGTGATTTTTCACTCATCATGGAAGTCACTTTCAAAACGAAATGATGGAAGAGATAGCATATAAGATGGGGTTTAGACATGGTCATTCTTCTCCTTATTACCCCTAGGAAAATGGAAAAGTAGAGGCCATCAACAAGTCTCTCAAGACCATTTTGAGAAACCCTGTTATCCAGAGTAAGTCTGACTGGCATATTATGCTATATCCTGCACTCTGGGCATACTGAACCTCGATCAAGACTGCCACTAGTTTTTCCCCTTTCCAGTTAGTACATGGTGTGGAGTCAATATTACCTATTTAATGTGAAATCCATTCTCTTAAGTTGGAAATCGCACTCCTACATGACACTTTTGATCTCGAGTGACGCCTTGTACACCTAGAGAGTCTTGACGAACAACGTCGAGACACCTCTATGACTATCGAGGCGAACAAAAGATGTGTTAAGGTCTAGTACGATAAGTATGTCTGTCCTCAGTTGTACGCTGAGGGTGACTTTGTCCTCTTGTATGATCAATCCAAAGAATCATTGGGGTAGGAAAGTTTAAACCCATGTGGCATGGTCCTTATATTGTGTGACATGTCTTAGAAAAAGGATCCTATGAGTTAGAATATTATGAAGGGAATATGTTGGCTGAGCCCAGTAATGGACTCTACTTGAAAAGATATTACGCCTGAGCCCCAAGATCAGGTGGAACTCTTTGTATACTAATGTAATTTAGTGTATATATATTTTCCATTTTATTTTCGTCTTCGTCTTGCTTATCGAGTTTTCCCTTGGTTGGAAGATGTCAATGAAGTCTTCGGTCTACCTAGGATTCACAGATGGATCCAGTTGTCATACATGGAACTTGGCTTCTATCTCTTGGGTGGTTTACTCACTCGAGGGTCTACTAGTGTCTTCATGTGGCATATGACTAGGGCCATCCACGAACAATGTGTCTGAATATAGCGTAATTATAGAACTTTTGCGCGATGCTATCTCACATGGTATTCTCTCTTTAGAGGATCGCCTGGATTCCCAGTTAGTAGTATGTTAGTTGAACGACAGTTACATCGTGCGTGATCCTACTTTACTCTAACGATTCCTACGGGTATGTATTTTAGAACGATAGTTTGATTTTACATTCCTAGGAGTTCTAATAATGTATCCGATGCTTATGATAGTTTCATTTCAGATTGCCATTTGTCACATAAATAAAGAAAAGAAAACCATCTCATCAATGTACACATTGTAAAATATAAGTAAAGCCAAAGATCCCTTTTATATATATTTCAAAAATATGGTGTTTATAGTACAAAATTGGGGCTAATACCCTCAACACACATCTATATCTGGTACTACAATATCCATGACATCTATGCTTGTGGCGCTAGATGTGTGTCATGGTAACAAAATAGAGTGTTTGCGAGATGTCAAAATAGTCACACCCAAGCTCTGGGTACACCAACCACCTGTTGTTGCATGGCTTCAAGCAGATCCTCTACCTGAACCATGGGAATCCTATGAGTCAAACGAGATAGGTTTCCCTGCACATTTTGTAGGACTCTCTCAGCTTCTCCTTGCACTACCTCATCTCCCTAGTTCCTCTGTTGATGTCGAGGAAACCCTTCTGGCCATCACGGAGTAATGCAGGAGTATCTCCAACAAAGCACAAGCGTGGAAGACAGTTGGGCACACTAGAGCATATTTTGAATTTCAAAAGATCAATGTATTACTGTAATATCTGACAAACATTCTGAGTTATGAATGTCTTTAATGATCGGAGGCTGAGCCATCATGTAATATCGATGGGGAATGTATTTTTCTTCAATGTGAAGGATTGCAGTACATATTTGGAGCTTGCGTTCTTATCTATATGACTTGTTATTTATTGTAATAAGTCTTAAGTAGTTGATAGCATTAAATTCCATTAATATAGCGTAGAGTAGTTGGAGGGAAGGCTCGAAGAGAACCTCTTTGTATAAAGCTTTGTAATATTGCCCAATAGAGGTTGTTGATGATCATTGTTGTTGTGGATAGAAGAGAATCGAGAAGTAGTTGAATCTATCTTGTATAGGTTAAGGAGTAGCGAAGAACAATGTATGTATGTATACAAGTTTCAGTTGAATGAATGTAACAGAGATATATTGTCCCAAATGTGTGTTGATTATGTGTCTATCTGAATGAATGGTAGAGTTTTTGTTATTTTCAATACTATGTTATTTATGTTCATAAGTCTATGAATGCATTTGATTCATTGTGAGGGGTAGATAAGTTTCAATCGTATCTTTTCACTGAGAAAGTGCAAGGTGTGCATGGTGTCCACAAGGAGTGTGTGGCCGAGTTTGCTTCGACTCGGAAGCTCAGAAGAGGTAGTGAAACTAATATGTATGCAAGGAGTGCATTGACGTCTGCAAGGAGTGCGTGATCGAGTTTTCAGACTCAAAATATTAGGAAGGATAGCATGATTTCAGTCACAGAAGACAGAAGTAGTTGGAGAACAGTCATCGGGAATGCGAAGCCATCTACAAGGAGAAGTTGAGTGTGGAGGAATCTTTTGCAAGGAATGCACAGATCAAAATCTTGACTAAGTGTCGAAGAGATTGTTCAGAGGAACAAAGGAAGATCGAAGAAGGAAATATCAGGAGGGAGGGCGATGGAATTATTTAAGGAGAGAAGTCCCTGAAGTCTTCACTGAGAGTTAGTGAATGAGAGATTCATTCTCAGAGGAAGGAAAATGATTCTAGACTGTTATATCTGGTAAAGATATGAAGAAGATAATTGTGAAGTGTTTTGTTACTTCGGAATTTGATAAGTTTGGAAACTTGGCGGAAGCAGAGTCACAAAGTCTAAAGTTGCAATTAAATCTTGACCATTGATTATAGAAGAGCACATGGAAACAAACTGAGTTCAAGAATAAGAAGATTAGAGATTTGTGGGCGGAATGCCTAGAGTTTCACGAAGTCATGAAGTTCAAACCCTAGTTGGGCCGACGGATCTGAGGAGACACGTGGCGGAAGTTCAGAACCTTGGAGAAGAGTGCTTTAGGGAGAGTTTATGGAAGGATTCATGATATCCCCAAAATTTGAACCGTGAAGAGGTAGAACCACATTCATAGTCGTGGTCACTTGTGGAAGAGACCGATGTGGGTGGGTAGAGTGGTTTTGGGTGCTGTGGGAACCCAAGGAGTGTCTCTAACTCAGTAATTCAAATGATCCAAGACTGGGATGTTGAGTATCCCTTTGGAGGGAAGGTCGGGGTTTGCGCCATGGACCCATGTCTGCATTACATAAGTGTCTAGTTAGTACTTAAGCACCATGCAAAAATATTTTTGTTCTATTATACAAAAAGAAAAAAAAATGAAATATTTAAAAAAAATTCGACATACCTATGTCACTGTAGGTAGACCTTGGTGGAAGTGGCATATCTAGATCTCCTCGGAAGTCTATACCCGCATAGGGATAGTCATCTAGGGAAATTACCTATCGCTGCTACCAGTAGAAGAAATCCTCATTGTAGGGTGTGGGAACCCTATCTCCCCCCTGCCACCTTATTACCTTAGTCCACCATGCCATGGTTGGATCACGAGGTCCTCTCAGAAGAATCTTGACTCTAGGTCCCAAACCTGGAACCCACTCAAAGAAGAAACTGCATAGGATAGAGGCAAACCCAAAATTCCTCTTACTCCCCTATTTGCACTCTGTCAACTGACTCTTCATATTTTCTAGTAGTGAGGTACACCAGTCATATACTGTGGGTCCCATACACTACACTGCATAGAACATGAGTGGAATTGATGCCTGGTGCAATGAGGTCGAACCTGTGATCTTGGTCAATACAAGCACAACAATCTTCAGGCTAAGATTTTTTATCGCCTGGATAGGGAGTTGACTCCCTACCTTCGGAGTCCCTGCTACACAGTGGGCATCGATGTGCTCCTATATTTTCATTCCACTCCCTACTCCCCATGATTTGTGGTTTGCAACCTCTCCTCGATGTGATAGACCAGTCAAAAAATAGATCTTCTCTACTTCAATCCTCAATGGTTTCCCATCGAGGATGAATCATTCACTCTCAGGGTTCTAGTAACCCACACGAATATCAAGGAACCTCACCTGGGCCCTCATTCTTTTGAGTGCCCAAAATTTATATAAGCCACATCTCTTTAAGGCCAGTTGGGCCCTCGGATCTTGATCCACAACAACATCGACCTCCTCGTGCTCTCTTTCTCTCCATTCAAGAACCATCCTGTCAAGGACAAGTCAAAATTTGAGTTAGCAACCTTAGAATTTATTGTTTGCATGCCTGTACGTGAGATGCTTCACTTAGATTCATGTATAGGGCTGGCTATACGCGCCCTGTAGTTTTCACAGGTGCATATAACTCATCGTATACGTGACCCGCTAGGAGACAACCCACGTACATCGAATTTCACATTTTACACCCTCAATTACTAAATATTTGGAACCTAATTTAAAAATTGAATCCATTGGAAATGAAGAGGAAGGGAAGAATATTTACTTGGTCCAGACGATTTTTGATTTCATTGCCTAACACTCCCGCAATCACCGTTTGAATCTCGGAGGTATTTTGGTCCAATTTTCACTTTATTGGGTTAAAAATCAACATGGTATAGTAATTTTTGGTTTTGTTAGTAATTTTTACCCACTTTTTATAGTTTTGAGTCATTTTTTCGCCTAATGGACTAATACAAAGGTGGATTGAGTTGGTTTTTGTAGTTTTAACCAGGGATTCTTGGGAATTTCAACGTTATGTTGACCATTCTTCACCATAGGCAGGTATTTTAATCACCCAACATATAGGATAGGTATCCATTCCATCATGAATTTTTTCATTATCCTATAACTATCACTTTTTATGCCTTAGGTACAAACCCATTTGTTGCGACACAAAACCTTCCATCTGTTATAAGTCCTGTCGTTATCAAGTGGTAGGGACTTACCAAACATGGGTGCCCTAGTTAGATCCCCTACTTCACTTGGTGTCCATGAAAAGATGTTTTCCATAGGACCGAGAGTCCCTCATAGATAGTACATGAATTTATGTTGAGCCGCATTTGTCACTCATAAACATGCTGCCTTATACCCCGAGGAATCCCAAACGAGTTTAATTTAAGCTCTTTTTCGACTCATTTTAAAAATCCAAAAAGATTGTCGAGTGAAGTTGTGTCTTTTGCACTCATAAATTGGATTTGGAAGGATGTCTATTTGGCACACGTTTATCACTTTTTTCACACCAAGTAGACTAAATAACATAAGAAATAAAAAATTTTGGCATTAAGTTGTGATTGCATCTCATGCCCTTGCTTGCAGTATTGAGCCTATAGCAGTTCTCTCTTTACATTATAAACTGTTTGCCTCAGTAGTTTTTGCATCCTCAACCAAGTAGAGCCTTGTTTATATCCTTCACAATTTGACACCCTATATCTAGGAGGGAACATTCCCCCAAGTGTCCATCTCATGCATGCATCTCCTTGCATTGAGCATAGGTATGTTCCACTGCTGAAACTAGTTTTACTTACTTGCGACACGCGTTTCCTCCTTTGTATCATAGAATTCATTTGTCTATGAAAAAATAGAAAAATATGGGTGGGAAGGGAGTATTGTCTTGTATTGGCAGCAATTGTGTCGCCTTTGAACATAGCACAAAGTTATTGAGTCCATTTATCATCATAATTTTGGGATTAGCATGGACTTAAGAAGCTGTGCTTGTTACAACATCTTCTCTACTGACTGGTTACTCTTCCAGTCCCTATAGAGAGTTTTATTGGTGCATCCTGCATCTCATGGTTTCATCATTGGGTCTATGTTGTCGAAGTCCTCCATATGTCTCATGCTCTTGTTAAAAGGAATTCTATCAACCTGTGTCGACCACTTATCAGAACTCTTGACTTTGCATGCCGGTCATACCCTTAGTTTATCTCAGAATCACATGATATTGTAGTCTTATCATGCACCCTGGCCCTACTTTCATCATCGGTAGGTAACCTTGAACCCAACAATCAACACTTCATCATTGGTCGTTGACTAGGTGGTTTCCCTTGTGTTCGATGACAAGACATCTATTCACACATTGGGATTCATGTAGTGTCTTTGATTCCATTAGCCTTATCGGTGGTTTCCTCGCCTTTGTCAACAATTTTCATCATTGGCTTCTATTCAGAGGGTCTTTTTTGTGTACTTCTTGCACTTGGTACACACAAAAGACGCACATGGTTGTTGGTTCATGAACATGTTCTTCGTTCGATTTCCACCAAATCATGAAGCTACTACTTTGTACCTCATGTTGACTGATGAGAGATGCCTTAATGCCCTCCTTTCAGCTAGTCTCTTTCCATCAACTTCATCTCATTCATTTTGGAAATGAGACCTAGAGTCTTATGAGTACCTTAAGGCTTCCAGTCACTAGTGGCAGGTTCTCTCACCATCGACAATTGGGAATACATCAATGTCTCCTGATAGATGGATTCTTCAAGTGTTTGACACCGATAGTTGGGAATACATCAATGTCTCCTAATCAATGGATTCTTCAAGTGTTCGACATCGACTCCTCTATTCACACTTGTAATAATGTACTTATTGCCTTGATATATACTTTCATTATGGGTAGGTTATCTCATGTTTGTTAACGGTATACCTCAATGACCGATAATCAAACAATGTCTCATTGTGTTCGACCTCAACTCCTTTATTCACATGATGTAGACTTGCACCCTTGGTGGATTGTGTAGAAGACTTGAAGACATCACTATGTGGCCGCAACTTTTTTGAGTTGTTGCTTCCTCTTCATTGGACTAGTACCTATATGACTTCAGTGATCATGGGAGATCAGATTGTACTCCATTGTATATAGATATCTTCATATTGGTTTTGAGACTGGTTCTACTGGGCCTTGTTCATGACTATGACAACTTTTTGGCATGTAACCGCATTTTTATTTTCCTATTCATGGCCACAGACACTTGTTTGGTATATTTTCACATGGATATGCAGTGTAATTTTATTGGCAGCCATGTATGCAAAGTTAGTTCAGAATGTAATGAGAAACTAGTTCTTCCAGCTGATTCCCCATCACTCCACTTCTGGGTTGTTTATAATGTATTTCGACCATCGTAGATACTCCTCTGATCTCACACATTAGGGGGCATTTGTTATAGCAATATTTGTATCACCCTATGCAATCTTGCACATAAGGCCTTTTTCCATTCCCCCATGCAGAATTATCATCCCTGTTTGTAAAATCTAGAGCCAAAAATACATATTTTTCCACATGTATCCATCTTGCCTACTATACAACATGCGTATACACAGGCTTCTCCACTACAACCTGCATACATCGATATTTGTGATAGAAAAGGAAAATTAATGTCAGGTTTCCATGTCATGATAGGAGATCTATGATCCTTTTCCTTCCATATGCTAGAAACGTTCTGACTCGTCCCTTCAGTTCTATTTTGAAGGCTATAAATGGGCCAATTCTGAGCTATGGAAAAGAGGAGAATTAATTCAACTTTGAGAGCAAAGTTACTTTGGAGAAATTATTTACCTGATATTGAGTCTGCATCCCTCTGTCCTTTAAGTCTAAACATAATGTTTAGCCTCCAAGCTCTTTCCCTATTGATTGATAACTTCATTGTTTCTCTCTTATGATCTTGCCTTTGGTGGAGGATTGAAGTGGTGGAGGCCTAGCTGGAAGGAACTTAGTTTCTCGGTTCCAAACCATGCCGACACAGAAGTCTATAATATTTTCACTTCTGCTAATCATTTGTTAATATAAATACTCCTTTCCCATCCAATTGATATCTTGCAAATATTTGAGTATTATCCATGGGCGTATTTGTTATGTATATTAATGGATTATGCTATCTAATGTGCTAACCTTTTATATTATCACCATATGATTTCTTTGGTTGGTTGTTGATAACTAGTTGCAGTTATATAGCTTTGGGTCAAAGTGCTCAACGATGGACTTCATCGAACATCTGGACGAGGTAGGCCTCTTTTTTATCTCGCTTGCATATTGGTTTATATAGCATGTTTTTTGGATAGAGTTGATTTCTATTGTCGTTTCCGTCTGTTGTGGTTTCCCCTAACCATAGAGAGATTTTCCTCGTAACACCTATTTCATCAACTGTTACATTAATTCTTTCCACAACTTTGTTGAGCCTTAGATTGTAACACTTGTATTCTTTCCTTGTACTTGAGTAACTGAAAAGTACACCTTTGTCCACACGAGAGTCAAACTTTCCCATTCTGCCATCTTCTCTTTTGATGTAGAATTTTCTTTCGAAAATTATGAAGTGCTTCACATTTTCTGGTCTTCCTCTTCATAGCTCATAGGGAGTTTTGTCATTGTTGTTTTTGATCATTAATATATTTTGAATGTGAACTGTTGTATGCACTGCATGTGTCCAAAAAACATCTGTCAATTTAGAATCCATTAACATTGTTTGATCCATTTCATGTATTGTCTCGCTCTCTCTTTCAACAACTCCATTCTATTGAGGTGTCCTAGAAATGAAGAATTGCATTTTTACTCCATGCTTGCTGCAGAAATCCATAAATTCCTTTGAAGTAAACTCTCCTCCATTATCAAATATCAAACATTTGATTTTTGAATCCATTTCCTTGCAAACCTTGAAGTTCTCAAATGATTATGACTTATTCCTGAGAAATAAAACTGCAGTCATTCTTGTATAATCATCAACTAATAGCATAAATTATTTCTCACCTCTTAAACACTTTATTCTAGTTGGTCCAACTAGATCAATATGCACAATTTATAGTGGTTTTGTCATTGAGTATACCTTTGATTTGAACATGGTCTTTGTTTTCTTTACTCATTTATAATGCTTGCATAATGTGTTGGTTGGTTTTGTGATCTAGGGTAGGGATGATTTTAAGGATGGAAATTTATTTTAAAATGTAGAAACCTTAGTGAATCTTACTAATCCTTCATATACCAACTATAAATGTTTGGATATATTTTTGTAAAAATATTCAAATTTCTAAGGATTTTATATAGTTTGTATAACATTTTGACGATTTTTGAGGTAAAATAATTTTATCATATAAAATTTGGGCGAATCATTTTTAGAATAGCGAATCTTTTTTTGGGAAAAATCATGGAAAATTAGCCGATGAGCGAAATTTAGCCCCTAAAATCATCCATGATCTAGGGAATTTCTCTGACCGCTTCCTTTTTGCAGACTTTGATGAGGTTATCAAAGTTTATGTGACCCATTTTTCTGTTCCATATCCAACCTTCATCTTCCGTTCCTAGAAAACACTTTTCATTTCCAATTTCACTTAATAAATAAATGTTCCTTGAAGTTCTTGCAACTATTTCAATCAATTTTCCTGAACTCGCTTTTCTTATCTCTCACTTCTATGAATCGAAGGTAAGTTTATGATCTTCATCACACATTTGACTTACACTTAGAATATTCCACTGGTAGATCATTTTCTACCTTGGTATTCTTGTTTCCAATTATGTCTGTTCCTTTTCCAATGATTCTAGTTGAGTCATCATTTCCAAAAGAGACTGATCCATCTCTTTCCTTTCTTA
This sequence comes from Picea glauca, assembly GCA_000966675.3. Classification (NCBI taxonomy): domain Eukaryota; kingdom Viridiplantae; phylum Streptophyta; class Pinopsida; order Pinales; family Pinaceae; genus Picea; species Picea glauca. Next base: position 284,808 of record JZKD02S2230211.1, read on the forward strand.
AAGTAATAAACCTAACTTCATCACCTATCATGTGTTTTGAACAACCATTGTCAACATACCAACCACGTTTCTTTTGTTTATCCTGTAGAGTGAGTGTGCATTCTTCATTTTTAAATTGATCCTTCTTTCTTATCCATATTCTCTATTGAGGTTCTTGTCTGTGATTATTGCTATTTTGTTGTGATTATCTAGGAGGGACTATCATTCTACAATCTTTGGTCATGTGTCCAATTTTTTTGCATTTGTAGCATTCCACTTCAGTTCTCAATGATTCAAACATGTTGTATCTTCTTCTCTACGTTTCATTAGGCCTTATTGGATAACCATTTTTTTCATGACTTTCAAGGTTGTTTCTGTTCTTCCTATTATCTATGCAATTTACAGCTTTATGTCTAAAATTATTACATGCATAACATAAACCAAAAAATATAGTTTGACACCTGGGAGTTGAATATCTTATGAAAGGAGTTACTCTTATGAATCGTTCTTCATCATGAGGCCCACTTGTTTCTGAATATCTTTGATTTTGAAATCTAACTCTTCTAGGTGGAGGAGTGTCCCTGTGATCTTCCTTGTAATTTTTTTTGTCTCCTCTAACTATTTATGCATAGCTTCTTGGTTGTGTTTCTTTATCTGTGGTTTTGGAGATTGAGCCTCTTTCTGTCTGATTGTATCCTAGCCTGTAATTTTCATGATGTGGCCTTTGACTATTGATAATATTATCCAAAAACTTTGAACTGTTCTACATATTCTTCTGTTGAAGATCTTTTCTCAATGTAACAACCTCTGCTTCCAAATTTCCAATGATCATGTCTTTTTCTTCCAATTTTTCTTTGAGTGCTTCTTCGATTATTTTGTCTTGTTCTATTTGAACCTTTAATTTAGTGATCATCTATTCTAGTTCTTTAGAGTTTGAATTTTGAATGTCTTCTTTCTTGTCTTCTCTTTTTATAACTTCTATAGCACTCAACAGTTCTTCTTTGTGGTCAACTTCTGCTTCTTCATACTCCTCTTCGGTGTCTTGTTTATCAAATTCTTCTATTTCAAGAATATAACTCTTTCTATCTCAATTTCAATGACTTCATCTTCCTTTGATGAGGTGCAGTCTTCTTTGGTGAAAAAATGTTTCTTGAATACTTTCTTTTTGGTTCATTTTCCTTTATATGTTTGTTTGTTGTTTGCATCATCCTCTTCATGTCTTTTCTTTTTCTTGTGAGGAAATTTGTTAGCAAAATGACCAATACCATCACAATTAAAACACATCAATAGAAGCTTACCTTTATATCTGTCATCGGTTCCCTTTTTCAATGTTCTGACAAAGTTGGCCACTTCTTCATCATCTTCCGAGATGTCATTGTTGCTGCTACATTATTTTTCCTTTTTCTTTCCCTTTTTCTTTGAATTTTTGGATTCTTTGAATGATTCTTCTTTTATACTTGGATTTTCCTGTTTAGTTCTCATTTCATAGGCTATGAAGATTCCATGTAGTTCATCCATGCTTATTGAGTCTAGATCTTCTCTTTCTTCTATTGCTTAGATATTAGGATAAAATCTTATTTAAAGAAATCTTAGTACCTTTTGAACAATTACAGATTCATCAACTTCTTCTCCCAATCCTATGATTGCATTCAATATTTCATCAAATCGTAATAAGTAAGCTTCAATATTCTCATCTTCCTTCATCTTTAGCTATTCAAATTTACCTTTGTAAGTTTAAAGTTTTGTTTCTTTGACTTTTGAATCTCCTTCATAAATATTTTTAATTTTGTCCCAAATCTCTTTAGCAGAGCTACAATCTATAACTTTGGTATATATCGAATCACAAAGACCATTCAAAAGTGCATTTGTGGCTTTTGAATGATTTAGACTAAGTTTCTTTCTGTTTCCATTTGTTGGCAGAACTACTGGTTCTTTGTATCCATCTACAACTGATTTCCAAACCTCAAATCCATGTGCATGTACATATGTTTTCATCCTTCTGATCCGTAATGCATAGTTCTATCCATCAAACTGTGGTATTCCATTTTTATACATGTTGTTTCTCTCCATGATCTACCTTTCAGTGGTTAAATTGATTTATGAAGGAACCTACTCTAATTCCAATTGTTGGATTATTAAGAGGGGGGGTGAATCAGTAATAGAGAAATCTAATACTTTTTAACCACGATAAGCAAGTGTTATTTACCTTTGTGATCAATATAGAATTATCATCCAATAATTGAAGAGTAAATAAACCATGAATAAATGAACAATCATGCACATACACAATACACTAGTATTTTTATGTTGAAACTCAATGTGGGCGAAAACCACATAATGCTTTTTCTTATATGTTTTTAAGAATTGCATTCATTGGAAGCACCAACTTCATTTGTTATCCAGTTGCAACTGGAAGAAGCCTCTGACCCCCTATATTTTCAGGTTACAACTTGAGGGAAGCTATAAATCCCCAATTCTCTGGCTACAACCAAAAGGAGGACAAAAATACCTATGTCCTCTGGCTAAAACCGGAAGGTTTCTACAACCACCTATCCTTTCCCTGTCCTGCTGCCCTAAAATATAAGTGTCAAATGAATAAACCACTGCCACACTGTCACTGTGAGATATACCATTGTATACCTGTACCAACCTGTACCACTAACTTGTATCCAACCTATACCATTGCCATGTGATCAACCTCTACCTGAACTTATCCCATACCAACCAAAAAACACATATATGTGACCTGTCTATTATGTAGCATGCGTATGTACGCGCCCTATATATACTTCAACCTGCATATGTACACAACCTATCTGTTATGCAACCTACATATGCTTTCTAAAAACTAGGGTTTTCTCTCTTCTGAAAGATTATGACTCTCTGCATCCTCTTTCACATCAACCTACAACCTATCATTGTGTCCATACTATAATTGTACCATGTGCATACATCCTCATACATATCCTTTACCCAAATCATCGATATCCCTCTCTAGTCATGTGCCATATAAGTGTGTGTAATCATGAACATGTATAATAACCCACACATGAACTAGACATTAAACCCTTTCTGATATCCAGTCTCTCAATATATCAACCACTTCAAAAATATAATATATCAACCATGTATCACAAGAACCTTTAACCATATGCCAAGAAGTACAAGATGTGCCTCAACACTAACAAGATATATCAATGATAAATATTGATTATACAAACAATATATTTTTGTAGATATGACTTATATAGAAGCTCCCATGCAACCACTAATCTCTCTAGGGAAAATCCTCAAACCTCCATAACCATCTCTCATGTATACAAAAAAATCCAACTACTCATAGAAATAAAACATACCTTTTGAACCAGTAGATAGATATGATGTACTTGATCACCGTAGACCTTCCTAGGAGCTTGCTTTTAGGCTCACGGACCTGACATCTTCATCTTCTCAAGTTTCTAGGGATTTTATTTCATTTATGTGCCATAATATACCGCTATCTAGCATACATAGATTCCATGCTCGACTGCAGCACGCACACACCTCAAAAACTAGGGTTTTTTTAGTATTATTTGTAAATCTGAAACTCTCATCGTCAACCCTTTATGCTACTTCAAACTTGTGAAACTTTAGATATATCGGCGAGTAATTGCAATAAACCTTATATGATAATAGATATTCAATGTGATCAATAGTTGATAATAAGAAAGCCTTGATTTCTTATTTATACTTACATGTAGCTTCCTCAAGGGGTTACCTTCTAACCAACTTAACCCAATTTCCTTCTTTTAGGGCTAGCCCACTTCCAACCAATTGTCCAATTCTAACCCACTTTGCTACAAATAGTAAATTCTCCACTTCCAGTTGCAACTAATTTATTTTTAATTATTTTTTTATTGCAACAAATTAACCCATGATTAACTCCTAGTGTTACTCACTTGACTAGTCAACTTGTTCTATGAGCTTCTAGAATAATTTTTACTTCTTTGACCTTCTAGATAAATCATGAGGGTTCTCCAACTTCACAAGGACATAAATCTCTAACCATGAAGAGTTATGTGGAATTCTACATATCATCGGAAATGGAATGACATGTACTATTCATCTAGAATAGCCTTACAAATATATTAAACTTCATACCAGTTTACATCAATCAAATTGAAGTCCCTTAATCATACTATTGGGGATATTAGAATTTTATACCGGGCTTGATTCAAGGGTTGACATCAATGACAACCAACCTAAATGTCAATATATTTCCAAGGAAAACCTGGGAAGTGATGGGTAAGACAAAACTTGTATATTCCCCTATTCAGTTGTGGATGACGAGTCAATACTATATTTATCCAGTAGGTAGGCTACAAAATGTTGAAGTGGATTTGGTCGATGTCAAAATAATGGAAGACTTTTAATTTCTTGAAANATGTACCCAACTCTGTTAATTGACTGGGCCCATGATAATGATGTTATAATCATTATTAATAAAGAAACTATGAACTTTGAATCTAATGGAATGAAATTAACCTAGCCTTTAGACCATTATCAAGGTCCATGATATAGTGACCCAATAGATGAGAATATGGAACAAGATGCTCTAGATCAGCTATACACTATGACCATAGGAAACCGAGAAAATTACATTAACCCTACTGCAGATGGATCCATAAGTTTGTGGAGTATGAAGGATCAGATCCTGTCACTGAGAGGGGGGGGGTGAATCAATGACACAATAATTTAATTAATTTTCTTTTGTTTATGAAAAAATTTTGACACAATATTTTATCGTGGAACCCAATTGGGAAAAACCACAAATGCTTTTCTATTAACTGTAAAATTTTCTTTACATGTTACATAGAAGGAATATATTCTTCCTTTTCGATCAGTGCCAATTGATTAGGATGTACCCACACCCTTATTCACCAGCACCAAATGGTAGGAGGCTACAACACCCTTTTTGGTCATCTACAACTGTCAAGGAAGCACCAACTCCCTCTGTAGGCACCAACCTGCCCTTGCATCACCCAACCACCCTTGATTTTCTGAATCTAGACAAAATTTTGTATCAAGTATTTTACTGCATCTCTCTCTGCTTCTCTGATTTAATATACACTCTGATTCGGAATGCAGAGACACACTTTCTTCTCAACACTCTTCCTCATTTATATATTCTTCAAAACGGTGTGAGAGTGATACACTATGTCCCTTGGTTTTGAACCATCACACCTCTTTGTTTAACTTAACCATAATCACTGATTATTATTTTAACTGTGAAGGATTTTTGTAAATTGATCACATATGGATCAATTTCATCCTTTAAACTCGATCTCAAATCTCTGTTATTTTCAAAAAAACTGAATTCTACGGAGGTGCTTCCTTCAAACCATTACATGTGACCGAGTGTTACAGAACCACGGGCTTACCAATTACTGCGACGTATTATATTTTCATTTAAATCTCTTATATCATATGACCAATGACGTTGACCAGAAACTACACCAAACAAGCGCTTGAGCGCTTATCAATTTCAACGATCACAATTCAATCTTCTGATGAGATGAATGGTTGATGAAACTTCACCCTTCATAACTTCGGGTTTTCAACTTTTCAAACCTTCGAATCAAATTAGATGGTTTATTTCACAGAAACAAATCAATGGTCAGATTTGATCCTTACACTCATCATTTCATTTTTTAATCCGATGGCTAGGAATTAATCAAGCATCATGATGGATGCCCACCTTTTACTCCAAGACTTCATCTATTTCAACTTATGCTATCCTTCCACTGTAGTAGATCAAAAAATGAGAATGCTCTCGAAGTGTTTCTTTAGAACAAACAAACCATGTTTACTTCAGGATTTCTTCCTTCGAGACTTTAGAGCTTTTGTCATTTGCTAGCGATGAAACTCTCGAAGTAATTCTTCCATAGTGACGTAATTTATTAACGCCACATGTTGAAATGGTACGTGAAAATTTCCTCTTGACACATGTCATAATCTAATTATGCCATGTGTACTAGTTGACGTGGTCTTTCGCCACACGCCCTTGCCAATGTGGTCTGCCACACATCCTTATTGACGTTGTCTACTGATGTGATTTTCCATATGTATTTGCTTACATGGTATGATGATGTAGATCTCCCACATGTCCTTGCTGATGTGGTCTAATGATGTGGTCTGCCACATGTCCTCTTGAATTGGACGATTGAGGCTTACTTCGGATGATCTAGCAGTCAATAATTTATTTCATCTCTCTGGGTCTTCGGGCTTCGGGAATTTCAAATCTCAAACTTAGAATTTTGAAGTGAGATTTTTTCAGAGCTTAACCTCCTCATATCTTTAGAATGATCTAACGACTGACAGGTATTCAGATAATTGAGAACTCAGCCTTTCCACTTGTCCCGTCCTTCCACTTAATTTTAATCTGATGGCTTGACGGGAATTCAGATAATCGAGATCTAGGATCTTTCATCTTATCCTATCCTTCCACTAAAAAGTGATCCAACGACTGATGTGTATTCAAATAATCAAATTATCAACTTTTTCTATGCTTATCCCATCCTTCCACTTTAAAGTGATCCAACGGTTATGAAGACTCTTGAAGTAGATCCATGATCAAGGATGTTTTCAGAACCACAAGTTGCGAGTGATTTAACTCATCACCAAAACTCTACAATTTGAAGTTGTGCATTGTTGGTGAGTCAACCACAATTGTCAATCTTCGAGACTATAAGATCTGACGGTCCTGACTAATTGCGGAATTGGGAATAACATGATGTTTAATTCTCCTTTCGATATCCACAATCTATCCCTGTCGTTGATATGGAGATTGCACATTTGATGGTCACGACTAAATCTAACTTAATATGATCATTTGTTGGATCAACCACAGTCGTCCATATTTGATTTTCTGAGATCTGGTGATATAGACCGATTGCGAGATTATAACTAGTGAATAGTTTAATTATTCTTTCGCTCTCCACAATTCATCCATGTTGTTGATCTAGCGATTGTGCATCAAAAGTCTTGATTTGATATAATTTTCATCATGCCATACCTACTAATTTTCAATGCACCATCTCTTCTCAGATTTGATCTTCATCTGTTAACTCTCCTGAGCTTAAATCTCTGCATATCATCCAACTTTTCGACATCAGTAATTATATATTGTTGACTAGTCCTCCAATGATTGTTCTGAAATTCATTGCACCATCTCTTCTGAGCTTTGATCTTCATTCACTAACCCTCCTGAGATTTTATCTCAACCTATCATCACATCAATGATATCGACTTTTGACATCAATGACAATACAACAATGACACTATGTCCAACAATCTCCCCCTTTGTCATTGATGGAAACTCACAAGCTTCATACACAATATCCCCCTGTGATGATGCTTCTCTCCTCTGAAGTTACTCTCCCCCTTTGACATCAATGACAAAGGGTTTGTCCTCCTATGGTTGTTGTCTCCCCCTAATTTCATGCTAATTGATGCATTTTTATTTATTTTGAGATATTTTAGGTTGGAAGAAGGATTACTCCCAATTTTTTTTTGAGATATTCAAATACATCTCTGCTTAAGGGTTTTGTGAAAATATCTGCCACCTACTCTTGTGTTAGAACATATTTCAATTTAATGTTCTTATTTTTAGCCTGATCTCTTAGATATTGGTACTTTATGAGAATGTGTTTCGATTTTGAGTGTTGGATAGGGTTCTTGGAGAGACTTATAGTGCTTGTTGTTGGCAAATGTTTGACAGGTAGCATATGCTTGTCATTGATGGCAAGTACAATAGTGAAGATGGCATGAGTATAGGAAGAATGTAATAGACGGGCATCAAAACCAGTTTGGGAAGACGCTGCAAAGGATGGTTGGCATGCTTTATAGGTAGTATGCGCTTGTCATTGATGGTAGGATCAGAGTGTGCATCGATGGAAAAACAGGAACAAAGTAAGCTCAGGAGGAATTAGCACAGAGTCGAATGCAGTGTGTAGGTGTGCACCAGGGATGAGGTTAACTCATGGCTAAAGATCAAGGGAGATAGCGTACTTAGGATCACAAGCGGATCAAAGGTCGAGGCCTTTGACACTTAGAAATTATTCCAAGTAAGGAGGATGCGTAAGCTTGGAGGAGAAGCGTCGGTGATCGTTGGATCCCATCCTGAATTCTCGATGACCGTCAGATATCAATGTAGACAAGAGGAGTGCACAGATATGAAGGTGTCAGATCTGAGCATAAGATCCGACCATCATTGGATCAGGGAGAACCTGCATGTTCATTAAAGTGCAAGGAGTAGAGGCTCACAAAATCCCGAAAGAAGGAGGACTGTCCATCTTCAGGAAGGACATGTGGGGATAGATTGTCAGTTCACTGAATGGAGAGTCAAAGGAACGATGTTCCCTAACCTCTCGAAATCACGATATCTGAAATCGTGATTTAATCTCATCCGTCAGATTAAGGTTGAATCTGGACTATTGATTCCAGTCCATGTCGGAGTTTCGTTGATCGAGAGTTGGAGATGTCAAAGAATAATAACCACAAGAATCCCAAAATCACGATATGCGGAATCATGACTTAATCTGAGCCGTCAGATCAAGGTTTAATCTGGACCGTTGATCCCAGTCCATTTCAGAGTTTCGAGGATCGAGTGTTGGAGATGTAAAAGAACATTCACCACAGGAATGCCGAAATTGCGATATGCGAAATCGTGATTTAATCATGGACCGTTGGATCAAGAGGACGCATGGTGAAAGATCAGAGCACCATAAAGCTCCATCTTGGAGTTTTTCCTATCGCAACTTGGAGTGACAGAACCTCCATATAAGGATCAACGAGATGCGAGATCATGAAAAGATCAGTACCGTCAGATCACCAAGAACGAGGACCGTTGATCTAAGATCCATCTTAGAGTCTCGCCTATCGCGACTTGGAGTGATGAGAATATCCATCTAAGGATCAACGAGATGCGAGATCATGAAAATATCAGGACCGTCATATCACCAAGAATGAGGACTGTTGATCTGAGCTCCATCTCGGAGTCTCGCCTATCACCACTTGGAGTGGCAAGAATCTCCATCTAAGGAAAAGCGAGATGCGAGATCACAAAAAGATTAGGACTGTCTGATCACCAAGAACATGGACCATTGATCTAAGCTCCATCTCAGAGCTTCGCCTATCGCGACTTGGAGTGGCAAGAACCTCCATCTTAGAAACAGTAAGATGAAATATCCTGAAAAGATCTAGACCGTTGATTCATTGAGATCGTGGTCCATCGATTAGGGTCGATGAAAATCATGAGTTTGCAACGCCTTTTAGCACAGCCTATGGTCACCACTTGTGGTCATGTAGAGGAGGGAGCTAGAGAAGCCAAGCTCCTTTTCGGAGCTCGCAACATGGAGACTCAAGATGTCTCATCATAGAATCTCTGAATTGTGAAAGTGCGAAATGGGTAAATAACGACAATACTCTTCAGAGTAAATCCAATAGTGCAGGTGAATTTGAGAATAATTGGAGGGCTAATGTAGCTCCTCACAGTGTAATTGCTAGAAACCATTGATGGTTTCTGCCAGAAGATTCGAAGAGACTCTGTGTGAACGCCAGAGGAGATGAAGAGTCTCCAAGATTCATCCAGTGAAGAAAGACAACTCTTAGAGGGATTGACAGGTGGATGCACATTGAAGTCTGTAGCTGAAAATAGAAAGGATAAGCTCGTCGAAGACAGAGAATACGAAGAGCCTCAACTGCCAGAGAAGATGAGAAATATAGATAGAACACCCAGTGATGATGAATGCGTGGAAAAAACTGCCAAAGAAGTTGAAGAGTCGCGATGATGATGAAGCAGAGCACTCGAGAAGTGGAGGAATTTGGCATGGAGTGAGCATGCAGAGGCATTGTGAATATTGCATGCACAAAGACCACAGAGACTATAAGAGTGTTGAAAAAGAAGAGATCAGGGTTGTTGCTGTGCAGGAGAATTCAGGGGTGTGCAAGGAGACAGAGCGCAGGAGCAGAAATGCATAGTTGAGGAATGGTGCATTAAAGGGATATGGTGCATAGAGAATGAAAGGCAGAAGAACAGAAAGTGCAAAGGGTGTGCATAACACACTGATGCAGACAAGGAAAAGCAGTGTAACAAAACATTGACAAGGATGGTAAGACATTGAATAACTTTATATCGCTGTAATAAGTTTTAGTAACAAAGAAATGATACTTCAGGGTGGAAGGGAGGTGCTAGGGAGGACTAGTGTCCTCAAAGGTTCAAGTGGGTGCTTGAACACAAGGAGTTGGTGCTTCCTTCTAGTTGGTGCTAGAGAAACCAGGGAGTTGGTGCTTCCTTC
>JZKD02S2230211.1:295173-324688 GCA_000966675.3 Picea glauca
TCATCATTCAGTGTTTCTGCAAAGAGTTTAAAAGAAGCATAATTGTTTAAGCACGGTAACAACTGATTCACCCCCCCCTCTCAGTTGTCCAACAATTGGTATCAGAGTCGGCCCCCCTTTTATCTAAGGGTAGATCCTAGATCTTAAACATGACAAGCCATGAAGGGACTTCAGTCACTAGGCCTCCTCTATTTGATGGAACGAATTATTCCTTTTGGAAGGTTAGAATGAGAACATACCTAATGGCCTTAGGAGTTGATGTCTAGGATGTAGTAGAGACTGGATACATAAAGCCTGTTGTGCTAGCTTCCAAGGATGATAAGTTAGAATTTATTTTTAATGTTAAGGGAATGAATGCTATCTTGAATGGAATTGCAGAAGCCGAGTTTGTGAAGGTGATGCATCTTCAAACTGCTAAAGAAATGTGGGACAAACTCATTAACAGTTATGAAGGTAATGAGAAGGTGAAAGATGCCAAGCTTCAAACCTACAGAGTACAGTTTGAACAACTAAGAATGAAGAAAGATGAAACTATTGGAAAATACTTTCTGAGAATAGAAGAAATAGTAAATACAATGAAGGTACTTGGTGAAACAATTGGGGAACCCTCTTTAGTTCAGAAAATCTTGAGATCTCTCCCAGATAGGTTCAACCCGAAGGTCTCTGCTATAGAAGAACTTAATGATATAAAAACCTTGCAGTTTAATCAAATTCTAGGAACACTGACTGCATATGAAATGAGAATAGTTAAATACAAACCCACCTCCAGAGAAGCATCATTTAAAGTAGACAAGAATGAGGATTCTAAGCCCGATGAAATTGAAGCAAAATTTGTGAAGAGACCGAAGAAGGGATCAGGCAAATACAAAGGTAAACTGCCTTTCAAATTCTTTAACTATGGAAGGATAGGTCATTTTGCAAATAAATGTCCACACAAGAAACATGATCATAACATGAAGGTGAAGAGAAGCACAAATCCAGGATATTTGATAAAAAGAAAAGTTTATGTGTAAACAATGATGACTCCTCAGAAGACACTGATAGTGACTCATCCTATGAAGATAAGGTAAATGACTTCATGCTTATGGCCAAAGAGAATTATGATAATAAAAGAAAAGGCAGTGATGAGAATGATGAAGAAGTTGTGGTTGACATGGAAGGAGAACTGATCAATGCATTGGAAGAGATTAACACACTAAGAATCAAGAACAGAAAGCAAAGACAATCGTTGATACAATTCAAGAAAGATAGTCAAGAACCTGGTGAAGACCTTGTACTACTAAAAGTAGAGTTGGAAGAGGCAAAGAAAATAGAAGAGATTTTGAAACAACAACTATCATAAAAGAAAACAAGATGTGAATCATTAGAATAAGAAGTAGTGAAAACAAGGAAAGAAATGGAGAAATTTCAAGCCTTGTATCATCAGAATTTGTCAAGTATCAAAGCCTCATAAGCATTAGCCACCATTCTGAATCAACAAAGGAATACAAAGATGAAAACTGGTTTGGGTTATGAAGAAGGATCAAGTAGTGGTCAGCCAAGAAACAAAGAACCCATCAATTTTTTCAAAGCTATTGTCCATGTCAAATCTACAACCAATGACAACAACAAACCTGCAGAAAAAAAGGAAGACAATCAGCCGCCCAGGACAAGTAAAGAAAGAGGTGCCGAGACTGAATCTATAGAACAAAGAAATAATGCACTCCCTGCTCAAAGACATCATCAACATGGAAGAAATCGATTTGCTCAAAGAAGACAACCACTTTCCAGGTACAAAGAATTTTTCTATGGATATTGTTTCTACTGTTCTAGCTTTGGTCAAAAAGTTGTAAATTGTTCCTTAAGACTTAGACATGAGCAATTGAGATTTCAAAGGAATAAATATCTTCCACAAAAAAGAATGATACAACCAAGTAACAAACCATCACAGATTGCAAATTGCCAAATTAAGTCTAGATACATGCAACTGAGGAGGTCAAGAAATAATAAACAGTCAATGAGTAGACAACGCTGCAACAATAACTTTGACCTATTGAACAATGATATTGAATGCTATAACTGTCACAACTTTGGCCACAAACCTGCAAACTTCCATCTGAAGAATTACAAAGGAGATCCAAGGATAAAGTTATTAGATAGAAAGGCCAACACATGGAAAAGAAAATATAGTGAAAAATGTGGTCAAGCACTTTCAAATAAAAAACAAAAGGCCTCTGGGAATATAAGTTCCAAGCACGTGATTGGAGACAAGGATAAGCTATTGTCCATAAGTAAAAGCAAAACAAGAAATGTGATCCTTGAAAATGACGAACCAGGCAAAATTAAGGATAGAAGGATGATGAGTTTGAGTAATGACAAAGGAGATGACCAGTACGTTCTACTTTTGGATGATCTGAAACATAATTTGCTCAGTACAAGTCAAAAATGTGACAGAGGCAGTGAAGAGGTGTTCACGTCCAAATAATGTAAGGTGAACGTAAACTCGGGACAAGTGGTGAATAAAGGCATAAAGACAATTAATGATGTTGAAATTGAATCCTCCCCTGCAAGTAAAGAAGAAGATTCAGATACAATAAAAACATGTTCAGTTAGCATTTGCCCCATGGATGAAGTAGGAGAAGAACCATGTCATAAGCTGGAAGTAGAAGTCTTGAAGGTTGAGAAGGCAGACACCCAAATCAAGTTCTTGAGTAGTTCCATGACCCTGGACAAGGTATTGGATATCTAGAGATCACCAAATGACAAATATGGTATTGGACTCAACACAGTAGAAATCAGTGCTCCTAAGAAACTTGATACAGGTCCTTCAGTTGTGAGAAAGAAAAACAGGTATGAGAGTGGGTGTAGCAATTTTCTCTTGTGATTGAATATGGAGATAAAAACCTTGGATTGTATGCATCATGGAAGAAATATAAAATGCAGCATTAGAAATCGATGAGAATCAATGGGGAGATCCAAGGGTTGTTTGAACAATAACAAGAAACAATTACACAGAGTGTCAGTGGGATAGCAGCCTCTTCAACAACAACATTTTGTTTTACAAAATGATATACATGACATCCTGTAGAAGTAACAAGAGGAAATATCTTGTCAAGGAAAGTTAACCTTTAGGAACAAAAGGGGAAAAGAGTCAGCAACAGAGAGATAACAGTGACAGGGGGAGTCATCCACTCATTAGAAGAAAAGGTTGATGAAGGAGTCCGAGTAAGAGAAGTGAGCAATTTTGAGTATTCTACAGAGGATATAGCGGAAGCTGAGGAGGAACAGGTCCAAGAATCAGAAGAAGAAGACTTTATTTTGGATACGAACATCTACAGGCCTCAAATAAGAGATTCCTTCCTGTTAGGGGGAGTTTGTGTTGGTCTTAATATCTGATACCTTCTAAAAATACTGCCACAGCTCAAGGGGAGCATGTTCTCTTTGACATTGATGTCAAAGGGGGAGAAAATAATTCGGGTGCCTTAGTTGCCATCAATGCCAAAGGGGGAGATTGTTGGCAAATGTTTAATAGGTAGTGTATGCTTGTCATTGATGGCAAGTACAACAGTGAAGATGGCATGAGTATATGAAGAATGTAACAGACGGGCATCAGAAGCAATTTGGGAAGATGCTGCAGAGGATGGTTGGCATGCTTTATAGGCAGTATGCGCTTTTCATTGATGGCAGGATCAGAGTGTGCATCGATGGAAAAATAGGAACAAATTAAGCTCATGAGGAATTAGCGCAGAGTCGAATGTAGTGCCTAGGTGTGCACCAGGGATGAGGTTAACTCATGGCTAAAGCTCAAGGGAGATAGTGTACTTAGGATCACATGCGGAACAAAGGTCGAGGCCTTTGACACTTAGAAATTCTTCCAAGTAAGGAGGATGCGTAAGCTTGGAGGAGAAGCATCGGTGATCGTTGGATCCCATCTTGAAATCCTGATGACCATTAGATCTCAATGTAGACAAGAGGAGCATGCAGATATGGAGGTGTCAGATCTGAGCATAAGATCTGACCATCGTTGGATCAGGGAGAACCTGCACGTTCATTAAAGTGCAAGGAGTAGAGGGCTCACAAAATCCCGAAAGAAGGAGGACCGTCCATCTTCAGGAAGGACACGTGGGAATAGATCGTCTGTTCACTGACTGGAGAGTCAAAGGAATGATGTTCCCTAACCTCTCAAAATCGCGATATCTGAAATCGTGATTTAATCTCAGCCATCAGATTAAGGTTGAATATGGACTGTTGATTCCAGTCCATGTCAGAGTTTCGCGGATTGAGAGTTGGAGATGTCAAAGAATAATAACCACAAGAATCCTGAAATCATGATATACAGAATCACGACTTAATCTAAGCCGTCAGATCAAGGTTTAATCTAGACTGTTGATCCCAGTCCATTTTGGATTTTTGAGGATCGAGTGTTGGAGATGTAAAAGAACATTCACAACAGGAATGCCGAAATCGTGATATGCGAAATTGCGATTTAATCATGGACCGTTGGATCAAGAGGACGCGTGGAGAAAGATCAGAGCACCATAAATCTCCATCTCAAAGTTTTTCCTATCGCAACTTGGAGTGACGAGAACCTCCATCTAAGGATTAGCGAGATGCGAGATCACGAAAAGATCAGGACCATCAGATCACCAAGAACGAGGACCGTTGATCTGAGCTCCATCTCGGAGTCTCGCCTATCGCGACTTGGAGTGATGAGAATCTCCATCTAAGGATCAGTGAGATGTAAGATCACGAAAAGATCAAGATCGTCAGATCACCAAGAACGAGGACCGTTGATTTGAGATCCATCTCGAAGTCTCACCTATCGTGACTTGGAGTGGAAAGAATCTCCATCTAAGGAACAATGAGATGTGAGATCACGAAAAGATTAGGACCGTCTGATCACCAAGAATGTGGACCGTTGATCTAAGCTCCATCTCAGATCTTCGCCTATCATGACTTGGAGTGGCGAGAACCTCCATCTTAGAAACAGTGAGATGCAAGATCCTGAAAAGATCTGGACCATTGATTCATTGAGATCGTGGTCCGTCGATCAGGGTCGATGAAAATCATGAGTTTGCAGCGCCTTTTAGCACAGCCTGTTGTCACCTCCTGTGGTCATGTAGAGGAGGGAGCTAGATCAGCCAAGCTCCTTTTCGGAGCTCGCAACATGGAGACTCAAGATATCTCATCGCAGAATCTCCGAATTGTGAAAGTGCGAAATGGGTAAATAATGACAATACTCTTCAGAGTAAATCCAATAGTGCAGGTGAATTTGAGCATAATCAGAGGGCTAATGTAGCTCCTCACAGTGTAACTGCTAGAAACCATTGATGGTTTTTTCCAGAAGATTCGAAGAGACTCTGTGTGATCGCCAGAGGAGATGAAGAGTCTCCAAGCTTCATCCAGTGAAGAAAGACAACTCTTAGAGGGATTGATAGGTGGATGAGCATTGAAGTTTGTAGCTGAAAATAGAAAGGATAAGCTCGTCAAATACAGAGAAGATGAAGAGCCTCAATTGCCACAGAAGCTGAGAAATCTAGACAGAACACCCAGTGATGCTGAACGCATGGGAAAAACTGCCAAAGAAGTTGAAGAGTCACGATGATGATGAGGCAGAGCACTCGAGATGTGGAGGAATTTGGTGCGTAGTGAGCATGCAAAGGCATTGCAAATATTGCATGCAAAAATACCACAAAGACTATAAGAGTGTTGAAAAAGAAGAGATCGGGGTTGTCGCTGTGCAGGAGAATTCAGGGGTGTGCAAGGAGGCAGAGTGCAGGAGCAGAAATGCACAGTTGAGGAATGGTGCATTAAAGGGATATGGTGCATAGAGCATGAAAGGCAGAAGAACAGAAAGTGCAAAGGGTGTGCAGAAGACACTGATGCAGACAAGGTAGAGCAGTGTAACAGAACAGCGACAAGACTGGTAAGACATTGAATAACTTTATATCACTGTAATAAGTTTTAGTAACAAAGAAATGATACTTCAGGGTGGAAGGGAGGTTCTAGGGAGGACTGGTGTCCTCAAAGGTTCAAGTGGGTGCTTGAACACAGGGAGTTGGTCCTTCCTTCTAGTTGGTGCTAGAGAAACCAGGGAGTTGGTGCTTCCTTCTAGTTGGTGCTAGAGAAACCAGGGAGTTGGTGTTTCCTTCTAGTTGGTGCTAGAGAAACCAGGGTGTTGGTGCTTCCTTCTAGTGGGTGCTAGAGAAAACAGAGAGTCGGTGCTCTCAAAAATTTGCATTTTGCAGAAACAGAGGTTGTAGCCTCACAATGAGTTGGTGCTCATATGTATGATAATGTAAAGAATGTAGATAATAATTATCATATAAAGAAAAAGAGGTTTTTACCCTGTATGGGTTTCCTCAGGAAATATCTGTCTCTGTGTTTATCATATATGTGACTAATGCTAAATGTGCCATTGTTTATTTCCCTGCATTATTGTGATCATCATTCATTGTTTCTGCAAAGAGTTTAAAAGAAGAATAATTGTTTAAGAACGGTAACAACTGATTCACCCCCCCCTCTCAGTTGTCCAACACTTTTATCATCACAGTGGATAATAGTAGGTTCTTCAAATACTACTTTGATGTCTTTTAGGGTTTTTTTCATCCATTCCACTTGTGTGAAAAATTATGTTGTTGCAATATACTCAGCATCAGTGCTAGACAGAGAAATTGGGGATTGTTTCTTTCTTATACAAACTACCAATGATTCTCCCAACAAGAATGTTGCCCCACTTGTAGTTTTTTTGTCATCTACACTACCTGCCCAATCAACATCTGAATAGGCTTTTAAAGTGAATGAATCCTTGTTAGGGTACCGCAAACCAAGATATATGGTTCCTTTCAAATACCTAAAGATTATTTTTACAGCTTGAACATTGCTCTCCTTTGGTGCTGCATGGAATCTAGCCACCATCCCAATATATTGCTTCACATCATGTCTAGAAGCTGTTACATAGAGAAAACTCCCAATCATTGATCTGTAGTGTTTTGGATCTACAACATTGGACTCATCATCCTTGCTTAGTTTGCATCCATCTGTCATAGGTGTACTAATAGGTTTGCAATCTTCTAACTGGAATATCTTAAGCATATCGTTAACATACTTAGACTAATGGATAAAGAATCCTCTTTTGGACTATATTATTTGTAATCCAAGAAAGAAATTTAGTTCACCAAGCAAGGACATTTCAAATTCTTGTTGCATCATCCTAGAAAATTCCTTGCTCATTTTTTCATCATCACTACCAAACATAATATCATCAACATATACTTCCACAATAATTATGTTATTACCAATAATTTTGCAATAAAGATTTTTGTCTGTTGATTGCCTTTTGAGGCCTTGTTTTTGTAAATAAGAATCTAGCCTTGCATACCATGATCTAGGTGCTCATTTTAACCCATAGAGTGCTTTCTTTAGTTTACAAACAAAGTCTCCTTTGTTAGTTAATTGAAATCCTTCTGGTTGCTCAATATATACTTCCTCTTCTAAGTTTCCATTGAGAAATGCTAACTTGACATCCATTTGGTATACTTTAAATTTTTTGTAGTTGAATAAAGCTAGGAACATCCTAATTGCCTCCAATATGGCCATAGGTGCAAATGTTTCTTCATAGTCTACTCCTTCAACCTGCGCATACCCTTTACAGAACAATCTATCTTTTCTTCTGATTACTTGCCCATTCTCATTCTTTTTGTTTTGTTTTTATACACCCATTTAGTTCCAATGACATTTTTGTTTTTTGGTCTTGGAACTAGTTTTCGAGTTTGATGTTTTTCAATTTGGTCCAATTCTTCATTCATATATTTGACCCAATTCTTGTCTTTACATACATATTTGATTGATCTGGACTCAATATGTGACAACAATACTATTTCTGTTTGATACAGTATTTGTCTTCTTGTGTGCACACCATCATTCATATCTACAATAATCAGTTCTTCAGGATGATTCTTTTGAGTCATTCTTGAGGGTGTCTTTGTGTCTCTTCTTAGGAATTCCTCTCTTATATCTTATTGAATATATTCTTCATCTTTACTCGTATGTATATCATCATATTTCCTTTATGTATTCTCTTCTACTTATTCTACTTGTGTGCCAATTGTCTCATCATCATCTTCATCTTCACTTTCAAGTATAGTCTCTTGTTTTTTTATTCTTAACGTTTTTAGGTCATCCACCTTGACATATTCACTCTCAACAATATTATGTGATCTAATATTGTATCATCTATATGCTTTATTGTTAGAAGCATATCCAAGAAAAATACCTTCAGCAGATCTGGCATCAAATTTTCCAAGATTCTCATCAAGTCTTTTGATGTAGCATTTACTTCCAAAGACATTGAAGTATTTTACCAATGGAGCTCTTCCAAACCATAGTTCATAAGGAGTCTTATCACTATTAACCTTGAGCTGACCTCTGTTCAATATGTATACTGATGTGCTTACAAATTCCCTCCAATATCCATTAGACAATTTTTCTTCATTAAGCATAGTCCTTGTAACCTCCTGAATTTTTGTATTCTTTCTCTTAGCAATCCTATTTTGCTGAGGTGTTCTGGCAGTAGAGAATTATATTTTTATTCCATGGGTTTCAAAGAAGAGATCAAAATATTTTGAGGTGACCTCACCACCATTGTATGATCTAAGACATTTTATTTTTGTCTCCTTTTCATTTTCAACAAGGGTTTTAAAGGCTTTGAATTTGTTAAGTGCTTCTGATTTTTCTTTGAGAAAACATATCCAATCCATTCTAGTAAAATCATCAATGAACAACATAAAGTAAGACTCTCCATGCAAACTCTTGGTCCTTGTAGGTCCACATAGGTCAGTATGAACAATCTCTAAAGGTTTTGAGGTTATGTATTATTTTGCTTTGAATCTTATTCTAGTTTGCTTCCCTACTTGACAGTGTCTACACATAGTATTTGAGGGCTTTATGATTTTTGGCAAGTTTCTTACTGCACCAAGATTGATCAATTTTACTATATTGTCAAAATTAATGTGCCCCAACCTTCTATGCCATAGCCAAATTTCATCTACTATATTTATATGAAATTCCTCATTCAATTTTGCATCTAGTATATATATACATTTTCGGGAGTTCTAGGAGCAGTTCCAATTAATTTTCCCATGTCTTCTCTCCTAATCTCACATTTATGGGAATCAAAGATGCAGAAATGCCCCTGATCACAGGTTTCGGTGACACTTAATAGACTAGGTTTCAGTTTTTCAACAAGCAACACATTTTTGGCTTTGTCCTTTCCCAAACTCACAGTGCCTTTCCCAAGTATGTTACATGAAGCATTGTCACCAAATGTAACTTTACCCTTTTGTTTATTTAAGTCTAAAAACTTGTCCTTGTTATCTGTAATATGTTTTGAGCACCCACTGTCAACATACCAAAGGTATTCTTTATCTTGGTCTTTTAAGGCAATAAGACATTCCCTTTTTGATGTTTTTTCTCTCCAAAGTTTCTTTTGATCTCTAATGAACTTTGGTTTTTCTGAAACTTCCATTAATCTGCAATTAATGGCCTTATGTCCATAGTTATGACATCTGAATCACTCTAGGTCCCCTTATTGGAGAGGTGCTAAGGAGTTATAGTTTCTTCTTTTAAATCGATTTACTACTTGTTTATCTTTAAGGTTATAGTTCTTAACCTTTAGTTCTTTTCTTCTATATGCTCTACAATTCATATCTTTGTGTCTGAAATTAGAGCATGCAAAGCAATAACCAAAGAAAATGTGAGGATACCTGTTTTGATAAACCTTCTTTGGTATTGTCTTGTTTTCCTTCTTGATGGGTGGAAGTAGTCCTCTGGAGTTCTAGTCATTATTTGTCTTCTCTTTGTTTTTCTTCTTGAATGCACAGAGGAGAGCATCTGCATAAGATTTTGAGTTGACTTGGATTTTTTCTTGAGAATAACCTATTCCATTTTTATTACTTGAATCCCTTTGTGTGGTAATAATATTATCCAATATTTTAGAGCTATTCTCATATCTTGTTTGAATGAGTTTTGTATCCAGTTCTTTTCTTAGGTGAACTATTTCTTCCTCCATTCATTCACAGGTTATTTGTTTTTCTTTAAGAGACTTTTCTAGAATTTCTTCGATCCTATTTTCTTCTAGGATTTGGTTTTTCAGGTTGCTCATGAGTTTCTCCATATCCTCTTTTTTCTTTTCATGTTTTTCTTTTTGTTCACCTACACAACTTTTCAACTATCTATATCTGGTTTTGTATTTTCTTAATTCATCCAAGGCACTGAGAAGTTCTTCTTCCATATTAACTTTTTCTTCATCTTAACTCATAGGCTGTGAGGATTCCATACAATTCATCCATGGTGAGTTTATTTAGATTTTGTTGATCTTCAAGAGAAGACACTTTAGGATTGTATAGAATAGGTAGTGTTCTTAGAATTTTTTCAACTAGCTCATTGTCTGATACTTCTACTCCTAATCCTCTGATTGAATGGATAATATTAGCAACTCTTTCGAAGTAATCAAAGATATTTTCCTCATCTTTCATTTTTAGGCCTTCATATTGTACTTTGAGAGTCTGGAGTTTGGCCCTCTTAACCTTGGTATCTCTTGCATATATAGTTTCCAATTTATCCCAGAATTGTTTTTCATTATTACAATTTAGTACCTTAGCAAGGATTTTCTTACTCAGTCCATCTTGTAGTGTGTTTAAGGATTTTGCATGTTCCCAAAACTTTTTCTTGTCTTCTACTTCTAGGGGCATGGATTTTGGAACATCATATCCCTTTTCAACGAATGTCCATACTTCCAGCCCAATGGACATTAGATAGCCTTTCATTCTAACTCTCCAGAAGACATAGTCTTCACCATTAAATAGGGGGATTTTTGATGAGATCTTCAACTGCTAATCCATTTTGATGTATATTCCTTATCAAGTGATTTAAAAATTTTGTGAAGAGACCCACTCTGATACCAAATGAAGGATCAGATCCTGTCACTGAGAGGGTGGGTGAATCAGTGACACAAAAATTTGATCAATTTTCTTTTATTTATGCAAACAAAATTTTGACACAAAATTTTATCGTGGAACCCGATTGGGGGAAACCACAAATGCTTTTCTATTAACTACAAAATTTGTTTTACATATTACATAGAAGGAAGATATTCTTCCTTTTCAATCAACACCAACTGATCAGGATGCACCCACACCCTTATTCACAAGCACCAACTCGTAGGAGGCTACGACCCCCTTTTTAGTTAGGTACAACTAAAAAGGAAGCACCAACTCCCTCTGCAAGCACCAACCTGCCCTTGCACCACCCAATCACCCTTGATTTTTTGAATCTGGAAAAAAAATTGTATCAAGTCTTTTATTGCATCTCTCTTTGCTTCTCTGATTTAATATATTCTTTGATTCAGATTGAAGAGACACACTTTCTTCTCAACACTCTTCCTTGTTTATATATTATTCAAAATGGTGTGAGAGTGATACACGGTGTCCCTTGGTTTTGAACCATCACACCTCTTTGTTTAACTTAACCATAATCATTGATTATTATTTTTACTGTGAAGGATTTTTGTAAATTGATCACATATGGATCAATTTCATCCTTTAAATTCAATCCCAAATCTCTGTTATTTTCATAGAAAATGAATTCTGTGGAGGTGGTTGCTTCAAACCATTACATGTGACTGAGCATTACATAACCACAGGCTTACCAATTACTACGATGTATTATATGTTCACTTAAATATATTATATCATATGACCAACGAAAGTGACTAGACACTAGGGAAAACAAGTGCTTGAGTGCTTATCAATTTCAACAATCACGATTCAATCTTTTGATGAGATGAACGGATGACGGAACTTCTCCCTTTGGAAATTCAGGTTTCCAACTTTTCAAACCTTTGAATCAGATCAGATGTTTTATTTCACAGAAACAAATCAATGGTCAGATTTGATCCTTACACTCATCATTCCATTGTTTCATCTGGCGGCTAGGACTTAATCAAGTGTCATGATGGATTCCCACCTTTTACTCCAGTACTTTGGCTATTTCAACTTATGTTATCCTTCCATTGTAGTTTATTGACGAATGAGAATTCTCTTGAAGTGTTTCTTTATATCGGATGAACCATGCCTACTTCAAGATTTCATCCTTCGGTACTTCAGAGATTTTGTCATTTGCTAGTGGTGACACTCCCGAAGTAATTCTTTTGGAGTGACGTAATTTATTGACGTCACGTGTTGACATGGCATGAGATAATTTCCTCTTGACAAATGTCATCATCTGATTATTCCATGTGTACTTGCTGATGTGGTCTTCTACCACATGTCCTTGTTGACATGGTCTGTCACACATCCTTGCTGACATGGTCTACTAACGTGATTTGCCATATGTCTTTGTTGACATGGTCTGCTGACGTAGATTTCCCACACGTTCTTGTTGACATGGTCTGCTGACGTGGTCTACCACATGTCCTCTTGAATTGGACGGTTGAGGCTTACTTTGGATGATCCGACGGTCGATAATTTATTTCGGCTCTCCGAGTCTCCGGGCTTCAAGAATTTCAAATCTCAAACTTAAAATTTTGAAGTGAGATTTTTCCGGAGCTTCACCTCCTCACATATTTATAATGATCTAACGGCTGATGGGTATTCGAATAATCGAGAAATCAACCTTTCTTCGTATCCTGTCCTTCCACTTAATTTCAATCCGATGACTGACAAGAATTTGGATAATCGAGATCTCATATCTTTCAACTTATCTTGTCCTTCCACTAAAAAGCGATCTAATGTATGACAGGTATTCAGATAATCGAATTCTCAACTTTTTCCCTGCTTATCCTATCCTTCCACTTTAAAGTGATCCAACAATTATGAAGACTCTTGAAGTAGATCCATGATCAAGGATGGTTGAGGAACCACAACTTGCAAGTGATTTAACTCGTCACCAAAAGTCCGCAATTTGAAGTTGTGCACTATTGGTGAGTCAACCACAATTTTCGATCTTCGAGACTATAAGATCTAACGGTCCTGACTAATTGCAGGATTGGAAACAACACAATGTTTAATTCTCCTTTCGATCTCCGCAATCTATCCCTGTCGTTGATCTAACGATTTCGCATATGATGGTCATGACTAAATCCGACTTAATATGATTATTTGTTGGATCAACTACAATCGTCGATATTTGAGTTTATGAGATCTAATGATCTAGACCGATTGAGGGATTGTAACTAGTGAGTAGTTTAATTATTCTTTTTCTCTCCGCAATTCATCCCTACCATTGATCTAGATATTGCGCATCAATGGTCTTGATTTGATTTGAGTTTCATCACGTCATACTTATTGAGTTTCAATGTGCCATCTCTTCTGAGCTTTGATCTTCATTCTTTAACTCTCATGAGATTTAATCTTTGCATATTGTCCAATTGTTTGACATCAGTCATTATATACTATTGACTACTCCTCCAATAATTATTCTAAAATTCATTGCACCATCTCTTTTGATCTTTGATCTTCATTCACTAATGCTCCTGAGATTTTATCTCAACTTATCATCACATCAATGATATCGACTATTGACATCAATGACAATACAACAACGACAAGATGTCCAACAATCTACCCCCTTTGTCATTGATGGAAACTCGCAAGCTTCATACACAATCTCCACACATGATGATGCTTCTCTCCTCTGAAGTTACTCTCCCCTTTGACATCAATGGAAAAGGGTTTCTCCTCTTATGATTGTTGTCTCCCCCTAATTTGGTGCCAATTGATGCATTTTTATTTATTTTGAGAGATTTTAGGTTGTAAGAAGGATTACTCCCAATTTTTTCCTGAGAAATTCAAATGCATCTGTTCTTAAGGGTTTTGTGAAAATATCTTCCATGTTTTCTTGTGTTGGAACATATTCCAATTTAGTGTTCTTGTGTTGGAACATATGGGAATGCGTTTTGATTTTGAGTGTTGGACAGGGTTTTTGGAGAGACTTATAACGCTGGCATTATCACAATGGATAATAGTAGGTTATTCAAATACTATTTTGATGTCTTGTAGGGTTTATTTCAACCATTCCACTTGTGTGCAACATTCTGCTACTGCAATATATGCATCTTCAATGCTAGACAGATAAATTGAGGAATGTTTCTTTCTTATCCAAGCTACCAATGATTCTCCCAAAAAGAATGCTCCCCCACTTGTACTTTTTCTATCATTTACACTACCTGCCTAATCAACATCTGAATAGGCTTTTAAATTGAATGAATCCTTGCTAGGGTACCACAAACCAAGATCTGTGGTTCCTTTCAAATACGTAAAGATTCTTTTTATAGCTTGAACATGGCTCTCCTTTGGTGCTTCTTGGAATCTAGCCACCATCCCAACAACTTTCTTCACATTAGGTTTGGAAGTTGTTACATAGAGAAAACTCCCAATCATTGATCTGTAGTGTTTTGGATCTGGAGCTTTGGACTCATCATCCTTTTTAAGTTTGCATCCAACTATCATAGGTGTACTATCAGGTTTGCAATATTCTAACCGGAATATCTTAAGCATATATTTAACATACTTAGACTGATGGATAAAGAATCCTCTTTTCGACTGTATTATTTGTAATCCTAGCAAAGTCCTTGCTCATTTTTTCATCATCACTGCCAAATACAATATCATCAACATATACTTCCACAATAATTATGTTATTACCAATAATTTTTCAATAAAGATTGTTGTCTGTTGATCCCCTTTTAAGGCCTTGTTTTTGTAAATAAGAATCTAGCCTTGCATACCATGCTCTAGGTGCTTGTTTTATCCCATAGAGTGACTTATTTATTTTACAGACATAGTCTCCTTTGTTAGTTAATTGAAATCCTTTTGGTTGGTCAATATAGACTTCCTCTTCTAAGTTTCCATTGAGAAATGTTGACTTGACATCCATTTGGTATACTTTAAATTTTTAGTAGCTGGATAAAGCTAGGAACATCCTAATTGCCTCCAATCTGGCCACATGTGCAAAGGTTTCTGCATAGTCTAGTCCTTCAACCTAAGAGCACCTTTTATAGACCAATATGGCTTTGTTTCTGATTACTTTCCCATTTTCATTCATTTTGTTTTTATACACCCTTTTGGTTCCAATGACACTTTTGTTTTTTGGTCTTGGAACTAGTTCCCAAGTTTGATTTTTTTCAATTTGGTCCAGTTCTTCATTCATAGCTTTGACCCAATTCTCATCTTTACATGCATATTTTATTGAGATGGGCTCTGTATGTGACAACAATGCTATTTCTGTTTGATACAATAGTTGTCTTCTTGTGTGCACACCATCATTCATATCTCCAATAATCAGTTCTTCGGGATGATTCTTTTGAGTCATTCTTGAGGGTGTCTTTGTGTCTCTTCTTGGGAATTCCTCTCTTATATCTTATTGAATATATTCTTCGTCTTCACTCGTATGCATATCATCATATTCCCTTTATTTATTCTCTTCTAATTCTTCTACTTGTGTGCCAATTGTCTCATCATCATCTTCATCTTCACTTTCAAGTATAGTCTCTTGATTTTTTATTCTTAACGTTTTTAGGTCATCCACCTTGACATATGCACTCCCAACAATGTTATGTGATCTAATATTGTAGCATATGTATTCTTTCTTGTTAGAATCATATCCAAGAAAAATACCTTCATCATATCTGGCATCAAATTTTCCAAGATTCTCATCAAGTCTTTTGATGTAGCATTTACTTCCAAAGACCTTGAAGTATTTTATCGATGGAGATCTTCCAAACCATAGTCCATAATGAGACTTATCACTATTAACCCTGAGCTGACCTATGTTCAATATGTATAATGTCGTGCTTACAACTTCCCTCCAATATCCATCATACAATTTTTCTTCATTGAGCATAGTCCTTGTAGCCTTCTAAACCGTTCTATTCTTTCTCTCAGCAATCCCTTTTTGCTGAGGTGTTTTGGCAGCAAAGAATTGTCTTTTTATTCCATGGGTTTCATAGAAGAGATAAAACTCTTTTGAGGTGAACTCAACACCATTTTTTGATCTATGACATTTGATTTTTTTCTCCTTTTCATTTTCAACAATGGTTTTAAAGGATTTGAATTTATTAAGTACTTCTGATTTTTCTTCGAGAAAAGATATCCGGCCCATTCTAGTAAAATCATCAATGAAGAACATATAGTAAGACTCTCCTTGCAAACTCTTGGTCCTTGTAGTTCCACATAGGTCAGTGTGAACAAGCTCTAAAGGTTTTGAGGTTGTGTATTCTTTTTCTTTGAATCTTATTCTAGTTTTCTTACCTACTTTACAGTGTCTACACATAGTATTTGAGGGCTTTATGATTTTTGGCAAGTTTCTTACTACACCAATATTGTTGACTTTTACTAGATTGTCAAATTTGATGTTCCCAAACCTTCTATGCCATAGCCAAATTTCATCTACTAGATTTATATGACATTCCTCATTCAATTTTGCATCTAGTATATATACATTTCCGAGAGTTCTAGGAGCAGTACCAACTAATTTTCCTTTGTCTTCTCTCCTAATCTAAAATTTCTAGGAATCAAAGATGCATAAATTCCCCTGATCATAGGTTTGGATGACACTTAATAGACTAGGTTTCAGTTTTTCAACAAGCAACACATTTTTTGGCTTTGTCCTTTCCCAAACTCACAGTGCCTTTCCCAAGTATGTTACCTGAAGCATTGTCACCAAATGTAACTTTACCCTTTTGTTTCTTTAAGTCTAAAAACTTGTCCTTGTTACCTGCCATATGTTTTGAGCACCCACTATCAACATACCAAAGGTCTTCTTTATATTGGGATTTTAAGGCAATAAGACATTCCCTTTTTGAAGTTTTTTCTCTCCAAAGATTCTTTTTTTCTCTAATGAACTTTGGTAGTTCTGAAACTTCCATTAATCTGAAACTAATGGCCTTATGTCCATAGTTATGACATCTGAAGCATTCTAGGTCTTCTTCTTGGAGAGGTGCAAAGGAGTTATAGTTTTTTCTTTTAACTCGATTTACTGCTTGTTTATCTTTAAGGTTATAGTTCTTACCCTTTAGATCTTTTCTTCTATATTATCTACAATTCATAGCTTTGTGTCTGAAATTAGAGCATGCAAAGAAATAACCAAAGGAAATGCAAGGATACTTGTTTTGATAAACCTTCTTTGGTATTGTCTTGTTTTCCTTCTTGATGGGTGAAAGTGGTCCTTTGGAGTTCTGGTCATTATTTGTCTTCTCTTCATTTTTCTTCTTGAATGTACTGAGGAGAGCATCTGCATAATATTTTGAGTTGACTTGGATTTTTTCTTGAGAATAACCTATTCCATTTTTATTACCTGAATCCCTTTGTGTGGTAATAATATTATCCAATATTTTAGAGTTATTCTCATATCTTGTTTGAATGAGTTTTGTATCCAATTCTTTTCTTAGGTGAACTATTTCTGCCTCCATTCATTCACAGGTTATTTGTTTTTCTTTAAGAGACTTTTCTAGACTTTCTTTGATGTTGTTTGCTTCTAGGATTTGGTTTTTCAGGTTGCTCATGAGTTTCTCCATATCCTCTTCTTTTTGTTCATGTTTTTCTTTTTGTTCAACTACAAAACTTTTCAGTTGTCTATATCTGGTTTTGTATTTTCTTAATTCATCCAAGGCACTAAGAAGTTCTTCTTCCATATTAACTTCTGCTTCATCTTCTGACTCTTTCTAATGTTTAATGTCTTGTATATAATTAGATAGTTCAATACCTAGAAAAATGACTTCATCATCATCATCACTGTCACTATACTCTGATGAACTGATGTTTTCTTCTTTTGAGTAAATTTTTTTTTTCCCTTTGTAAAACTTTTTCTTGTAGTTGGGTTTTTCCTTTTTATTGTACTGTTTGGTTTTGTTTTCTTCATATTCAGGGTCCTCCTTAGGATAGGGACACTTGGCTTCAAAATGGCCAACCTTTCCACAGTTAAAACATTTTAAAGACGACTTGCCTTTGTACCTCCCTAATCCTTTCTGAAGTTTTTTAATGAAATTTTCTTCTTCCACATTAGATTCTTCATCATGGTTGGATTGAAATTTCTTCTTCTGATTCTTTGTTTTCTTGAGTACCTTGAAGGCTGCCTCTCCTTGTGAGTGATTCTCATGACCTAATATCAACTCATAGGCTATGAGGATTCCATATAATTCATCCATGGTGATTCTATCTAGATTTGCTCGATCTTCAAGAGAGAACACTTTAGGATTGTATAGAATAGGTAGTGTTCTTAGAATTTTTTCAACTAGGTCATTGTATGATACTTCTACTCCTAATCCTCTAATTGAATTAATAATATTATCAACTCTTTAGAAGTACTCATAGATATTTTCCTCATCTTTCATTCTTAGGCCTTCATATTGTACTTTGAGAGTTTGGAGTTTGGCCCTCTTAACCTTGGTATCTCTTGCATATATAGTTTCCAATTTATCCTAGAACTATTTTGCATTATTACAATTTAGTACCTTAGCAAGGATTTTCTTAGTTATTCCATCTTGTAATGTGCTTAATGATTTTGCATGTTCCCGAATTTTTTTCCTATCTTTTTCTTCTATGGGTGTGTCTTTTGGAACATCATATCCCTTTTCAACTAATTTCCATACTTCCAGTCCAATGGAAAGTAGATAGCTTTTCATTCTAACACTCCAGAAGACATAGTCTACACCATTAAATAGGGGGATTTTTGATGACATCTTCAACTGTTGATCCATTCTGATGTATATTCCTCTTCAAGTGATTTAAACCTTTTGTGAAGAGACCCTCTCTAATACCAAATGAAGGATCAAATCCTGTCACTGAGAGGGGGGGTGAATCAGTGACAATATAATTTGATCAATTTTATTTTATTTATGCAAACAAAATTTTGACACAATATTTTATTGTGGAACCCAATTGGGAAAAACCACAAACGCTTTTCTATTAACTGCAAAATTTGTTTTACATGTTACATAGAAGCAAGATATTCCTCCTTTTCAATCAACATCAACGGATCAGGATGGACCCACACCCTTATTCACCAGCACCAACTGGTAGGAGGCTACAACCCCCTTTTTAGTCAGCTACAACTGACAAGGAAGCACCAACTCCCTCTGTAGGCACCAACCTACCCTTGCACCACCCAACCACCCTTGATTTTCTGAATCTAGAAAAACTTATGTATCAAGTCTTTTACTGCATCTCTCTCTGCTTCTATGATTTAATATATTCTCTTATTCGGACTACAGAAACACACTTTATTCTCAACACTCTTCTTCGTTTATATATTATTCAAAATAGTGTGAGAGTGATACACTGTGTCCCTTGGTTTTGAACCATTGCACCTCTTTGTTTAATTTAACCATAATCAATGATTATTATTTTTACTGTGAAGCATTTTCATAAATTGATCACATATGGATCAATTTCATCCTTTAAACTCGATCCCAAATCTTTGTTATTTTCACAGAAACCGAATTCTACGGAGGTGCTTCCTTCAAACCATTACATGTGACTGAGCGTTACAAAACCATGGGTTTACCAATTACTATGACGTATTATATTTTCATTTAAATATCTTATATCATATGACCAATGGTGGTGACCATAAACTAGGCCAAACAAGCCCTTGAGCACTTATCAATTTCAATGGTCACGATTCAATCTTCTGATGAGATGAATGGCTGATGGAACTTTGCCCTTCGAAACTTTGGGTTTTCAAATTTTCAAACCTTCGAATTAGATCATATGATTTATTTCACGGAAACAAATCAATGGTCAAATTTGATCCGTACACTCATCATTTCATTGTTTAATCTGACGGCTAGGAATTAATCAAACATCATGATGGATTCCCACATTTTACTCTTGGACTTCATCTATTTCAACTTACGCTATCCTTCCACTGTAGTAGATAGAAGGATGAGAATGCACTCAAAGTGTTTCTTTAGATCGGATGAACCATGTCTACTTCAGGATTTCGTCCTTTGGGACTTCAGAGCTTTTGTCATTTGCTAGTGGTGAAACTCTCGAAGTAATTCTTCCATAGTGATGTAATTTATTGACATCACTTGTTGAGATGGCATGAGCCAATTTCCTCTTGACACATTTCATAATCTGACTATGCCATGTGTACTTGTTGACATGGTCTTCTTCCACACATCCTTGTTGACATGGTCTGCTAACGTGATCTACCATATGTATTTTCTGATGTGGTCTACTGACGTAGATCTCCCACACGTCCTTGTTGATGTGGTCTACCACATTTCCTCTTGAATCAAACTATTGAGGCTTACTTCGGATGATCCAACAGTCGAGAATTTATTTCGGCTCTCCGGGTCTCCGGGCTTCGGGAATTTCAAATCTCAAACTTAAAATTTTGAAGTTAGATTTTCCCGGAGCTTAAACTCCATACATATTTAGAATGATCTGATGGATGATGGGTATTCAGATAATCAAGAACTTAGCCTTTCTTCTTATCCCATCCTTCCACTTAATTTTAATCCGATGACTGACGGGAATTCGGATAATCAAGATCTAATATCTTTCATCTTATCTTGTCCTTCCACTAAAAAGTGATCCAATGGCTGACGAGTATTTTGATAATCGAATTCTCAAAATTTTCCCTAGTTATCCTATTCTTCCACTTTAAAGTGATCCAACGGTTATGAAGATTCTTGAAGCAGATCCATGATCAAGGATGGTTGTGGAACCACAACTTGCGAGTGATTTAACTTGTCTCCAAAACTCCACAATTTGAAGTTGTGCATTGTTGGTGAGTGAACCAATTTTTTTTTATCTTCGAGACTATAAGATATGACGGTCCTCACTAATTGTGGGATTGGAAATATCATGATGTTTAATTCTCCTTTCGATCTCTGCAATCTATCCATGTCGTTGATCTGGCGATTGCGCATCTGAAGGTCACAACTAAATACAAATTGATCTGATCATTTGTTGGATCAACCACATTCGTCGATATTTGAGTTTATGAGATCTGATGATCTATACCGATTGCGGGATTGTAACTATCAATTAGTTTAATTCTTCTTTCACTCTCCGTAATTCATCCCTACCGTTGATATGGGGATTACGCATCAACGGTCTTGATTTGATCTAAGTTTCATCGTGCCATTCCTACTGAGTTTCAACGCACCATATCTTCTGAGCTTTAATCTTCATTCGTTAATTCTCCTAATCTTTAATCTCGACATATCATCCAACTGTTCGATATTAATCATTATATATTGTTGACTAGTCCTCCAACAATTCTTTTGAAATTCATTGCGCCATCTCTTCTGAGCTTTGATATTCATTCACTAACCCTCTTGATATTTTATTTGAACTTATCATCACATCAATGATATCAACTGTTGACATCAATGACAATACAACAATGACACTATGTCCAACAGAGTATTCAGTGTGTGGATGAAGACTTTGAAGTTGCTTGGGACAATTGGAAAGAAGGAATGTATGAGAAATTTTCAAGGCATTGTGCAACTCTGTGAGAATTAAGTGTTGATATTATGGTAGATACAAGAGGTATTGATCTCCATGTGTAACCTTTGACGATACTAAAATATTCCAGGAAGCAATAGAAACCCTAAAACATTGGATAATAATCGTAGAAGAAAAGTCGGCTCAAGAAAATATTCAATATTTAGTTATTATCCTCCAGAAAGAGAAGTCGACCCAGTCAAGTGAGATACGGAAGTATAAATAGAGGGTGATAGAGCTCATTTGTTTCTCACTCACTCACAACTACATAAGGACAAGAAGTGTACATGACTGGAGGACAGTTGTAGTTGAAACAATGGTGACTTGGTCTCTTGGTTATGGTTTAGACTTTCTGCTTGGTATTTGGTTATTCTATCTTGGTGTGCTAGCCTAGGAGAAAGGTTCAATACCTTGGTTGGCTATCAGATTGCTTCCAGAATTATTCTATCTGTCAAGGTTAAGGTGCTTAGGGGTGGCCTTTGTGCCTATGGTTGGGTGAGAATATTTCTATATTTTCTATGGTGAAATGAGCACATCTATTTTCTAATAGTAAGGTGGATTGGAATGGAGATCAAGGAGTGTCCAACATATGATGGTACTTCATATGTATAGAGTTTTCTCATTAATATGGAGGGTGGGGTTGCGACATAAAAAAGATTCTCAACACTTGATTTAGCCCTGAAATATTCTATAGCTAGGTGGTGGGATACTCACAAAGAATCTTTATCCAGTTGGGATGAATTCAATCTTGCTATACAATATCATTTACTTTATCTAACACAGATACCGCAATTGGGACAAGATCAGAAGAAAAATATTCAATTGTTATCCTTGGAGATATATGATGGTAATTCTAACACAGTTACACACATTGAGTGTTATTTACAAGTGTGGAAGGACGCGTAATTCATGTCCTCTCTATGGACACATCACTTCTTTCATTATTTGGGATAATTCCCAAAGCTTGGTAAGTTCATCAGGAAACAAGAAGACAAAAAGTACGTTGGAAGACACTTCAAAATTAGTTCTGCTGTGATTTCTCATTCTCAGTTAAGACTCCCAAAATCACAGTTGTGCTCCAAAAAATTAAGAATATTTTGTTTAGTATTGAGGTTAATCCTACACATCCACTTACAATTTTCTATGATCAATAAAACTTACTTGAATATAGTTTCTATCCATCCCCTATGAGAATACCCATCGCATGCAATAAATTTGATAAGGACCCTAAAGATCTGGAGGACTTGGAGGAACTCATACATTTAACCTTTCAGGAATACACTAGAACAAGAGAAGTAAAGGATACCATATTAGGTGATATCAATAGTTTACACTCTACCCTTGAGGTTGTAGAAAGTAAACATAAGGAGTGAGGATAATTCTAAGATGGCGTCCATAGGTGACTATTGGTATGAACAAACTATAACAAAGATACAGGATTTGTTGCGGGAGTATGGAAATCTCTTTCCTAATATATTTTTGGAATTGAAGGGAATTAAGGGAGATTTAGGAGAAATGAGGATCAAATTAAAACCGGATTCTAAGCCTGTCAAGCACAAACCGTACCATTTGAACTCACAAGTCAAGCATAAGGTTAAGAAATCAATTGATCTAATGTTAGCACCTGGGATAATTTTTCTCGTGGATGAGGCTGAGTGGATTAGTCCTATTGTAATCTAGAGCAATAAGGGTACTGATGATATATGAGTCTATGTGGATTACATGAGTCTGAACTCAACTTTTTTACATGACCCTTTTCCTACCCCCTTCAGTGATGAAGTCCTTGATCAAGTGGAAGGAAATGAAGCCTATTCTTTTACATATGGATTCTCAGGCTACCATCAGGTTAGAATTGCAAGAGATGATAAAATAAATACTACCTTCACTATCGAATGGGGTTCTTTTTCTTATAATGTTATTCCCTTTGGAAAGAAGAACGACCCAAATGTTTTCTCTCAAATAGTTATTGTTGTATTTTGCGACTTCATTCATAAATTTATTGAAGTGTATATGGATGACTAGACAGTATATAGCATATTTAAGGAGCACACAGGTCTACTCTGACTGATGTTTGATCGTTGCAGAGAACTACAAATTTCCTTAAACCCAAAGAAGTGTATTTTTTGTGTACCATTCAAAAAGTTTCTAGGACATATAGTATGCAGGGAAGGAGTTTTATTTGATCTTGAAAAGGTTGTTGTGATACTAAATATGCCTCCACCTACGAGTGATAAACAATTTCAATCAATGTTGGACCATATTGGGTACTACCACAAATTTATCAAGAATTACGCAAGCATCACTTCCCTGTTGGAGAAATTATTGAAGAAATATGAAGCCTTCAATTGGAAGCCAGAGTGTGATCAATATTTAGATACCCTCAAAGAAAATTTAAGCACTAACCCTATTGGGGTATACCCAAAATGGAAAGTGGAATTCCATGTACACATTGATGCTTCTGGAACTTCTTTGGGTGTAATCCTTGTGCAAATTGGTGAAGGAAACCTAGATCATCCCATCTAATTTGCTAGTAGGAAGATTTCTCAAGTCGAGTGAAACTACACTACCATTGAAAGGGATCAAGGTTTGGCTATATTTTATGCTTTACAAAAAGTTAGACATTAATTTATAGGTGGTTGTTTTAAATTATTTACTTATCACTCTGCTTTAAAATATTTGGTTAATAAGCCTCTGTTGGGAGGAAGAATTTGTATATGGTTGTTGTTTCAGGACTTTTATTTTGAATTAAGGTAAATTAAATGTGGTTCCTCACCATTTGTATAGAATAGAGTCAAGAGAAAGTGGTGGAGTTGTAGATGATCAACTCCTAGATGCAGATATTTTCAAAGTTGAAGCTATTCTTGATTACTTGTATGACATTGATTTATTTCTGAGCATGAGTGTTTTCCCTGAAGGTTATTCTGCAACTAAAAAGAGACACCTAGTGGTTCATGCAACAAACTATCAGTTAATTACAGGTCAATTATACAAGTTGGGACTGGAAAGTATCCTCAAACAATGTGTGTTTGACCATGAAATATTGGATATCATGTGGGACTATAACAACAGAGTTGTGGGAGGCCACGTAGGAGGCAAGGAAACAACAAAGCAAATATTATAGCTAGGATTGTGCTAGACGAATGTATTCAAAGATGCCAAAGCTTATGCCAGGTTCTATGATGTTTGTTAGAGGGTTGGTAAATCGCCGCACAAGGATGAGTTTCTGCTACATCTTGTTCATGATCTTCAAGCATTTGAGAAATGGTAATTTGACTTTATCAGACCGATTAATCCATTGACTAAACACTCAAAGGAAAAATATATCATCACTGAAACTAATTAATTAATTCGTTGGGATGAAGCAAAGGTTGTTTGAGATTGTTCTATGGATACAAAAAATCGGTTCATATTTGAGAACATCATCACTAGATTTGGGTGTCCTCAGATTTTTGTTAAGTTTTGAGCTATTATTAGGTATCTTTTCAATTTACTAGATAACAATAGCATAGGTAGGATCACTGAGAGAAACACAATCAAAAGATACAAATCAATTATCCTGGGAAACCCTGATGGGGCAGAAAACCTAACAAAAATTCCTTAATATAGATAGCCAATACAATGCCAAGAAAATAAACCACAACACTAGAGAATATCCAACACTGAGCAATGCACCTCTCTTTTCCTTCTTCTCCCAACTGCAACTCTCCAAAATTGTGCACTTGATGAGTGAATGAGTTATTGAGATAATGAGGCTCTGGATTCCTTTATTTATACAAACTGACAGATGCTGGAAAGGTGTCTCTTCACTAGGCATGGTTGACTTGTCTTCTTAGTGGTTAAAACCACTTTAATTAAACCGTGGGCCGACTTCTTAATTTTCACAATATTATTAGGGTTTGACCAATCCACAAAAGGGGATTTGGTCAATTACAATGCCTGACAGGATCAATCTACAAAAGGGGATTGATATAATGAATAATAACTCAATAATAAATATAATACTCTTTGTAGTTACAATATTTCAACACTCCCCCTTAACAAGAAGGGTATTCTACAACATCATCAGGAGAGAGAGAGGGAAACAACATCAACAACATCTGGAACAATGACTGGCATATCTATAAATAATCGAAATTTTTTCTCATCATCAATATCACCATCCATAGTAGGGAGCTAGAATGGAATCATCATCATCATCTGCATCAACATGGATTAGTATAACACTAATACATCATCATCATCAATAACAACAAGAGGCTGATACAACATCAACAACAACCTCATCACAACATGAAGGCTGGAGCATCATCAACATCAACACTAGGCTGGAAATATTCAACATGAATTTGGAATCTCAACAACATCAACATGAAGATAGAAATCTTCAACACAAGGATGGCATCAAAACAACATTAGCACGAAGATGGAAATCTTTAGCATAAGGCTGGAATCAACATCTTGTGGTACTCTGACAGATCCAAGGGATCTTCCCAAGAATAAAAATATTACCTAGGATATAAAATCCTAATGGAGCTACCACTACTGACCAAAGCTAGTATATACATGCACAAGTACTTTGAAAACTCGTCCTTATAGACCTTCGAGATCTGTCCATGGATGATTAGTCCCCTAGGATATAAAATCCTAACTGAGATACCTTCTATTGATCAAGATACCATAGTATCATCAACACTACTCCCCCTTGAGAGGGAGTTCCTTTCGGACTATACCAATATTGTCTCGAATGTGCTCAAACTTTACACGAGACAAAGGCTTGTTCAACACATATGCAACCTGTTCATATGTGCCAACATAATGGAGATTTATGGATCCTCTTTGCACCATATCACGAATGAAGTGATACCAGATCTCTATGTGATTCGAATCATCATGGAACACATAGTCTTTATAAAACTATGGTTATCACATAGGATCACAGTGGTTTCCATCTCTAGATCAGATAGATCTATCAACAACATCTGAAACCATATGGCTTCACCACTGGGAGAACATGCTGCAATATATTTTGCTTCTTTCGTGCTGAGAGAAATATTGGATTTCTTCCTACTCTGCCATGAAGTCATGGCTAACCCCAAACTGAAACAACATCCTGAAGTGTTATTTCTATCATAAACATTTCCATCTCAATTTGAATCAGTATATCCGTAGAATTTGAAGTCACGGTCTCTATTATAATAGATACCAAAATACAACGTACCCTTAAGGTATTTCATGACATGTTTTTCATCATCAAGGTGAACATGTCTGGGTTCTACTAGATACTGACTCAAGGAAAAACATATATCTGGCCTGTTATTTGTCAAATACATCACTGAACCAATAATATGTCTGTACAGAATAGCATCAACCAATTCTGATGAGGTATCTACCAGGAGATTCAACTGCATTTCCATGGGTGTTTACATGTATTTACATTTCAACATGTCAAACCTCTTCATTATTTCAACTGCATACTTCCCTTGGTTAAGGAATATATTCTTTGGGTTCTGCCAAACTTCAAGATCTAAGAGATAATGCATTAGGTCTTTCATCAAACTCTGTAGTGATCTATTCTGCAATCTGTGATGAGATTTTCTTCATCTTGTCAAGAATACATCATATACATATAGTAGCAACAATATAACTAGCTCATCATTCATAACCTTGAAGTAAAGGTTAGAATCAGTTTTAGTCTTGTTAAAGCCCAAACTCTTCAGAAAAATATCAATCCTTCCATACCAAGCTCTTGGAGTTTGCTTCAATTTGCAGACATGAGTCTTTCTGTATTCAACTTCAAATCAATTTTTCACATAACTTTGTACCAACATGGTACACTTGTTTAGCTACAACTCAATCTGCACAGTCATGTGATAGTTCTATGTGCTTTCTGCAAATCACTATCTGTCTCACTTCCTGAGAGTATTTCCTCTCCTATTTATGCAATTGTTCCTTTTGGAGCTGTGACTCTATACTTGCAGCTTCTCTAAAGCTGAGAATGGTTGTTCCATTCTCACTATGACTGCTGAAATCTGAGAGTAACTCCTATATTCCATCATGGAAACAATTTCATCTGAAACTGAGAGTGGCTCAATAACTGATACTAAAGGTAGCTCTTCTTCTTTCATGGAGGTAATTCTATCTTTATTTTAGTCATGTCTCCATGACCCAACTAATGTACCACACCAGGTGCCACTCAATTTTAAATATGGGGATTTCTCCCACTGCATCTCATACTATATATGAATCATGATTTTTCTCATTGTCTTCATAAATACTAGAACTATTTCTTCAATTACTGGAGTAAGTATCTCGTTATAGTATTATCCCTCTTTCTGGGAGAATCCTATGAACACACATCAGGCTTTGTACATCTACAACATGCTTGATCTATTAGATCAATCTTGGAAGTTAATACTAACTTCTCTTCTAGTCTCACGGAAAAATCCATATCCTAGTCTAACTAGCTTCCTTCTCTATCACTGAAATAAGGGAATCTTCCGAGGATATTTCATATCTCTTATAAGTTTCTAAAGCTATGATCTATTCTTCTCATGGCATCTATCTCCCAGTCCTGGAAGTTGTCTCTTCATCCGATTCTTTCTAAGATCAGGCTTATGCTCAATTTCTTCTGAGTCTACAAGGACTACATCATCTATTATGGGTATACTTGGTGTTGAATGCCAAGTATAAATATGAAAAGATGAGTCAGAGTTCAAGTGAATTCTACTTACTATCAAGGTGGCTTCATTATCCATTGAACAAGTCTATTGTGAGTTCTTATTCTAATGTTTGGTCATCTTTGGAGCCTTCTATTCCTTACAATCAATATCCATATGAAATACTCTAGATTTCAAAAGATAGCTTCTTCTTCATCTTCTTTGGTACATGAATGTATATGGTTATGTACATGTTTGCTTCATGTCTCATCTAATCTGTTTCTCAGGGTTATCACCTGTTAACTGAAGCAAGGTCACCAAAACAACAAAGAAGAATAATACTCTTTTGATAATAATAAATAAAACAATAAAACAAATAATCATCATAGTATCTCCTTTAGAGCTATCACTTGTGACCTGTCTGAAAAAAGGATCAAAAGTAAGAAATACAATATGAAATGAGATCAACACTCTTCTAGTGTTGTGATCAAACATTCATCCATGGTAACCAGGAACCAACAAAAGAAGTTTCTCCTAGAGGAGATGTTAGTTGTATCTGGTAAATGATTACATTAAGCATTTATCTCAATATGCTCACATGCTTCCAAGTATAATACTTTTACTATAGTGTTTACTTGTAAAGGGGTAGTTATCAACTTGTCATGTGCAACTTTGAATCTTATCAACTTAATTAATCAAAACTGGAACCTGGAGTCTTGTCCTCAAGAATAAGTGTTCTGATTTTCTTCCAAGTCTCCTTCACTCAAGATGACAAGTGATTTATTCAACCTATCTTCTATACTAAGACAATATGATATCTTGACAGAAATCTAGGTTAGAGAATAAACTCTATGATCTCAACTTTAATCAATCTAATACCTTGAATTTACTTTTGACCAAAGGTTAGTATGATGGTCATAGCTTCAAAATGAAACCTAGATCAAAATAATGTCATAAAAAATAGATGCATGTCAGAACAGTCAAACCTGGGTTGCATTATTCCTCTAAATGTGTTGGATCTGAGATCATTATGGATCTATGGAAAGAGATCCTTTCTCTTGCAAATACCTTTTAAAGCTTAACAATTTAAACATATGTGAATACATACCTTTGATAGTAGTGGCACCATCTCGTAGCAGTGGTAATTATTACCAACCATTTAAAAACTTCAAGGCTGACTGCAACTGGTACTGCAACTGATACTTCAACTGATACTGCAACTGCAACTTAGGGTTTTATGAGGAAACCCTTGTTGGGTCGCCAAAGTACCATCTTTTTACCAACCTTTCACTTCACTTTCAATTCACTTTCACTTCACTTTTAACCATATTTCGCTTTCCCATACCCTTACATTAAACCATT